>CAUYON010108020.1:0-45832 GCA_963573935.1 Arctocebus calabarensis
TGTGCGTTCCTCGACCTTGTCTCTTGACTCAGCTCCAAACCGTTGGCTTTCTTGCTAAATTTCTGTCCTTTAACTCTCCTTCTGGACAGGAGCGTCTGCAGAAAGCTGGCTACAGACCGCCATCTTGGCTCCTCCCCCCACCAGGCTCCTTTTAAAACAGTAGTTCTCAACCTGTGGGTCGCCACCCCTTTTAACAATGAAAATACACTGCAGCATTAGGAAGGTTGAGAACTGCTATTTTAAAAGGAGAAAGTGATAGAAAAACATCAATGTTATCTTCTCTCTACAGTGTCTTTATGAAAACGTATTTTATTTGTTTGGAAGAATGGTTGTGAACATAACAACCAGATATAAGGAATGGTTTAGGTAAAAAAGTTATAAAGGGTATTTGGGGTCAGTAGAGAAAAACAAAGTGTTTAGTTATCAAAGCAATAAAAATTTATTACTAAAATGAAAAAGTTGAAATAAACTAATAGAAAAGGTTGTAGAATGTTATCTGTGAAACTACATAAGATCTCATTTTTAGTTAAAAAAATGTGTGTGTATATTGTGCTTGTGTTTGTGTTCAGGAACATGCTCGAATAGAGAAAATCCAGAAATAAATGAGCTAAAGCCATTATCAGTAGCAATCTGGGGTGGTAGAGATATAAAGTTTCATTATTATAGTTCTTAACACTATTGCTTATCTTTATTTTCAACATTTCTACCTTGCCCAAGTTGTAATCACTTTTTGGCCTTTTGGCTAAAATGAAGTGTAGTATCTACCTTGCACAAGTTCTAGTTATTTGTTAATAAGAAGAATTATTTTAAGTAAAAATAAACACATAAAAATAGTTAAGTTGTTCAGCACCGTAAATTATCTGAATGGTGACTAATGCAAGTGGATAATCTAATAATAACTGTGCCAATTAAAACAACATTAATCAACATTAAGTAGACCAAGAACTGTGCTAAGTTTTATATAAACATCAGGTCATTTGATTCTTATAAAACTCCTATGAAGTAGGTACTATTACTGTTTATATTTTAATGATAAGGAAACTGATAATCACAGAGGTTTACTAACTTGCCCAGGGACACAGGTAGCAAAATATGGGAGGCAAGATTAAGCCCAGATGTCTAAATGAAAATAATTGAAACTTGATTACCACCTACAGTGCTTCTTATCCTACTACCAACATCATCATTATCTCATTGGCAGTGCCAATGATACTTTATTCCACTACATACGGAGATCATTCCACAAACTATCAGCATGTATTACATTAAAAACCTGCTGTGTTGTTAAATGTAGAAATTTGGAAAACTGGAACAAAAATTGGGCAAGAATTCAAAGAATTCACAATGTAGTGAGGTAGAAAAAGAATTTGAATGTATTTCTTGCTTCAATATTTTTAAAAGAAAACAGAAATAAATTGAAAACATTTTTATAATATATAAATAGCCTAATAAATTAACATGAAACACTTAATATTGTTTTTATGTAGACATCTATATAAATACCAATAGACACTTACCAAGAATAGATGTATAGATAAAAAATTATTAATGTTCTTAGTTGATGAGAAAAATTATGAGCAAATCTTAAATACATTCATAAATATAAACTATGCTTATGAAGATTTCACGTTCCCTTTTGGTTGAAAATAATTGTTCTAGGAGGCACATTTTGTGAAATCACATATATTTCATGTATGTACCTCATTTCAATTTAAAGTTCACTGGGATTCATTTCGCAATTAAACTTAATTGAACAAAATTAAAACATACAAAAAAATCACCAGATGCAATATACTAAGGAAAAGAACAATTCATGTTAGATATTTTTCTTTAAAATAACACCTTAAATATCCGGTTTTTCCAGTGAATTTTCAAGGGGACTTTACTGATGTGATTGAAATTTTTGGTGTAAGAACAATTCAGATATAATAGGAAAGAAAAGTATCTCAAGAGTGTAGCAGAATACCTGGAGAGATAGACTGCCTTGACTCTGGAGGTTTTAGGTAGGCAGAAAAACCCAACCAAACAACCAAACAAAAAATTTTTGGAAATCCTTAGACCTCTTCGGAATCATTGGGGTTTAAAATCTAGGGATGTTTACTGACTGCATGAGACAAAGAGAAAAAGGTTTACATTTAGGTTACACTTTATTCAATTCTATTTATACTTTAATCTCTTCCCACTGCCACTTTAAAGAAAATACTACTACTACTTTTATTTTTTCTTTTTTGCCCATAAATATTTTAGCTTGTATGTCATAAATAAAAGGAATGTTTTATATAGACACAGTATAATGACCAGGATCAGGAAATTAACATTGAAACAATGCTATTATATAATTTACAGATCTTATTGCTATTTTGTCAGTTGTTTCAACTGTGTCCTTTAGAACAAAAGAAATAGAATATCTGCATTACATTCAATTGTCATGTCTTTTTATTTTCCTTTAATCTGGGTCTCTTTGTAGTTCTGGGGTTTTTCTTTGCAGCTCATGGCATTGAAATTTTTGAAGATTATTATTTAGTAGAATGTCCCTCAACTTGTATTTCTCTGATGTTTCCTCATAAATAGATTCAAATTACTTTTGGCAGTTACAGCCCAAAAAGTGATGTGAGTTCTTTGCACTGCATGTAGGAGAAGTGCATGCTACTGATTTCACCACAATACTAGCAGTAGAATTTTTTTAATTGACAGGTAACATTGAACAAATTTATCACGTACAGCATAACACTTCAAGTTGCCTATATAGATTGTGTAGCTCTAATTTGCAAATACGTTAACTCATATGATTATCATTTTTGTGGTGAGAGTACTCAATATCTACTCTTTGCAGTTTTCAAAAGCACAAAATAGTGTCATTAACTATAGGCACTTTGTTGTTTAATAGATCTCTTAAATTTATTTCTCCTGTCTTCTACTGAAATGCAGTTATGTGTGCTTTGACCAGTCTCTCCCGATACTACCTTCCCCTACCCTACTGGTATCTACTATTCTGCCCTCTACTTCTATAAGATGAATATTTTAAAATTCCACATATGAGTGAGATCACATTATATTTTGTCTTTCTGTGCCTGGTCTATTTCACTCAACATAATGTCCTCCATGTTCATCTATGTTGTTGAAAATGATAGGATTTCCTTTTTTAAAGCTAAATAGTATTCCATTGTGTGAATATATGTGTGTTTGAATGTGTGCATATTTGTTCATCTATAGATGGACATTTTGTTTATTTTAGCTCTTGTAAGTAGTGTTACAATAAACTTGAGAGTAAAGATATCTCTTCAATATATTGATTTAATTTCCTTTGAGTATATACCCATTATAAAACTACTACAAGAAAATATAAAGGAAAAGCTCCATGACAATAGTCTAGGCAAGGATTTTCTGGATAAGACCTTAAGAACACAAGCAAAAAAAAGGTAAAAATATATAAATGGGAATTACATCAAGATAAAACCTCCTGCACAGTAAAAGAAACAATTAACAATGAAAGGACAACCTATACAATAGGGGAAATAGTTGCAAACTATATATAACCTTCCAGTGTTAATACTATTTTTCATAGTACATGGCTAGATAATTTCTGGATAGAATTCTTTTTTTTTTTTACAGTTTTTAGCTAACGCTAGGTTTGAACCTGCCACCTCTGGTATATTGGGCCAGCACCTTACTCCTTGAGCCACAGGCACCACTCAGCCCTCATACAACTTAACAGCAAGCAAACTTTAAATTGACAAGAAAATGGGCTAAAGACCTAAAAATACATTTCATAAAATAGAACATACCAGTGACTACCATGTATATATTTTTTAAAAAGGTCAACACAAGTAATCATCAGAAATGAAAATCAAAAGCACAATGAGATGTAACCTCACTCCAGTTAGAATACCTATCATCAAAAAGACAAAAGATAACAAATGGAGAGGATGTGGAGAAAGAGAACCTTTACACACTGTTGGTGAGAATGTAAGTTAGTAAAGCCATTATGAAAAACAATACAGAGTTTCCTCAAAAAAATAAAAATAGAACTATCATACAAAAACACTACTTCTAATTAAAAGTAAGAAATATAGTTTCAAACATTGTTTATTAGACCTGCAGTATACTATGAATTCATTAGCTATAGTGATTTTCTGAAAGATCTAGGTCAATTTCAACAGAGAAAACAGTGTTCGCTCTCTTCAGAACTTACTATATTCAACAAAGGAAAAGTAGCTGAAAGGATGAAGATGCCAGAGGTTTTTTAAAAATGAACTGTATATTTGTCTTCTTATGGGGCAGAAATACCCTTTCCTACTCACTTCCTGCCAAATTCCTTACAGAAGTTTCTGATACAATTGTGATAAATTAGTAGGCATTTTGACGTTGCAATTATCTTAAAGCATGTCTGTGCCCAAGGAGTGAGCACTGGAGATACTTAATCTTCTCATTTCCTATGTGTAGATAATGTTTCCAAAGCTGATAATGCCCTCAGCTCTCATTCACAGGAAAGAGATTGAACATCTCCAATACATTGGGATTCAGCCTTCTAGACTATTTAAATTTAAAAAAAAATAGAATTAAAGTCATTCCAGTTCTACAAAAAAATCATGCTTACAGTAGGGTATTTAATGCTGTACATTTACTCCTAAGATCCCCAATAACCTTTCTGCCACCACCATGCTAAGTCAGTTCATACATTTTATGAGCAAATGCAATGCTCTGGTTTGTATTACAACACAAATGTTTTCTGTGATAAAACATGAATGTAAGGAGAATGTAAGAATGCAGACTCTGGGTTCAAAATTCAGAACCTGCCTCTACCAGTTAACCTTTTGTGGGATATTGAGCAAGTTCTTTAACCTCCTTCTTTTTCTCTTCATCTATAAAATTGGGATAATAATAGTATCTATTTCTTAGGATTTAATGAATTTAGAAGTACTTAGAATAGCAAATGAAAAATGGAAGATATGCTCAAAACAGCAGTATTATATTATTCCACAAACATTAACATACATTGATACATATTAATATTATTCTAATAAGAAAACGTATAATCATTGACTTTGCCATTTAATATACCTAGTTGATGGATGTGTTTGTAATTGGGTTATTTTAATTTGATTTATTAGTTGACTAACCTTGTGATATGTCAGATTTAATCAGAATATATGCTCAAATTATAAATATAACTCTCACCAAAAATCAAGCAGGTGGGCAGGGGGTGTAGGGGATGAATAAATTCACACCTAACAGGTATAATGTATACTATCTGGGTGATTGATGGGCACACTTATATGTATAACTTTGAATGAATGGTACAAAAGTAATTTATCACCAGAATATTCTGAAATAAACTTAAGTGAAAACAAATTTAAATCATATTTTCTTTGTGATGCCTTTTCCCCATTATATATAAAAACCCTTGGGTTGTTTTCAAGCAGATGAAAAATTAATATGAAAGTTAAGCAATCAAGGTTACCCTCTAGACGGTGTGTCTAAAAAATGTTGCTCTTGCTGAATATACTAGTACTATGATAGTAAAATATTACCATGATAACTGTAAATAATCAAGGTAATATTTTCAGTGAGTCACTTTGTGTGAGATGATATAAACTCTAATTATAGAAAGTCAAAAAGTTTCTCGTGTTGAAGCCAGAGAACTTGCCAAAAATATGATCCTTAAAAAAGCATTGATTTTTTTTTTTTATGCTACTGGGTATGAAGATTAACTTGACCGATCTGGAACGTGAATCTAAGAATTCATGTTGTACAGGCACACCATTTTAGTAAATTATTATGAAATGTTAACTTTCAGCAAAAGATAGATTTAGTCATTTGTCTATGAGGTCTGACAAGTTCGTGAACTCATCCTAGAAAAAGGGTTACACACCTCATGACTGAATATCACTATGATCACTCCCCCTGGGAAGTTATGCACCTATACCAGGAACTAGTTCAACCTTCAAAGCAATCTTGGAACTTTTTTTCAGGAATGGCCATCAAAGCTCTTGTGTTACGCTTGATGTCTTGAATGTCATCGAATTGTCCTTTCAATATTTCCTTTATCTTTGGGCAAAGAAAAAAGTCATTGGATTTTTTTTTTTCAGGTCAGGTGAGTAGAGAGGGTATTCCAACACAGTTATTTGTTTACTAGCTAAAAACTCCCTCACTGACAGTGCCATCTGAGCTGGTGCATTATAGTGATGAAAAAGCCATGAGTGGTTGGCCAAGATTTTCAGTTAAGATTTTCCTACCTGTTTCTCTATTGATGTTTACTTGGTCTACTATGCTTCGCACAGTCAACCAAAGATCTTGAGGCACAATTCAATGAATTCTGTAATGTTTTCATCAATTCTGGTCATTACTGGCTGCCCTGACCTTTCTTCATCAGTGATGCATTTCTCTCCGCTCAGAAAAACATTTAATCCATTTGTACACTTCTGTTTTCTTCCTGGCATAATCTCCATAAACTAGCCTAACATGTCTCTGATTTCACTTCCACTTTTGCCAAGTTTAACAAGAAATTTAGTGTTTGTTCTTTGCTTTAATTCAAGCTTTCACATTCTTATGATGGGACACAAAACAAGCAACCACAGTAATGGATGCCACACCACAAGCCACCATCACACATTGACATAAGCACAGCTGTGAAACACTGATATGCCAAGGTTGTGAAACCTTACTGAGTTGTTTGTACAGTGCTTCTAAGGTAAGTGCACAATGGCAGGTTTACAAACTTAATTGTCATATATTTAAAAAATTGTTAACTTCCTGACTTTATACTTAAGAAAAAAGCTTGTGTGTTCTCTTAGAATAAGCCAAATACAGTAGACTTTTAAGAAGGAAGGCTGACAGTATTTTTGAGCTAAAATATTCCAGGTGAGTTACCAAAATAATTGTTTTGTCTGCAACACAGTTATATACAGAGGAATATAAGAAGAGTATAAAACTGTGTTTTGTCTGTAACACAGTTATATATAGAGGACTAGGCAGTTGTCAGTGTGTTTGATAAATGTCACTGACAAATAATATCAGGTTTTCTTTAACTAGAAGATTTTTCTGTGAATCTCTGAAACCCACTTTTGTAATGTTCTCATTCTTTGGATTTTTTTGGCCCAGTTTATATGAATTACATTAAATGGACTGGCATGGACCCAGCCAGATTCCATCAACCATATTAATTGGTCAGTAACCACTGCCAACAGCTCTAGTGACCTACACCAAATTTTAATGAGTCATGTGTTCTTCTTTCCCACATGTGACTTCAAAGAGAAAGTATGAAAAAACATTAAAAAAACTCATAGTATCTATAGGAAACCCTCAAGTTTGGGAGATATATAGGACAACTCCCTTACAGAATCTGAGCCTTTCATATGATTTTTCTCCCTCACAGGAAGAGATAATTCTAAAAGATTGTGCTCACTTATCTTAAGCTATGAATGATAAATTCCATCCAAAAGTTAGATTGTTTCACTGCCCAGTGAAGGACATTTATTGTGTGAAAATTCTGAAGGTCTCTTTGATGATAAATCATGCTTTCCTACCCTTTGTACTTTGTAGCATTCATGTATTTACACACACACACACACATACATATATCCTTTTATGCTGAAAATGGTGAAAGAAAACAGCAAATATATAAAGCCAAGGACCAACAAACTCTGACTGAGGAAAGTAGACAGAAAATAAATACATTCCTCCCACTGTCCTAGAGCAGGCTTTCATGAGTCTCTACAAGAAGTTAGTGTCTATGTTAAATGCCCTTTTATTGACCACCCTCACTTGCCATATCTGGGGCCTAGAATTGTTGATGTAATTGAAAATCCCCACCTTGCAGCAGACAACTACAACTGATTTAGTTATCTTGTTATTGCTTGGTTTGAATTTCATAGTGCTTCTGAAAAAAATATTTTCTAATCTGAAGCCCTTGGAACACAATGGAATTATAATCAGGTTTCATTTTTAGTCTGTGAATGGGGAATGCCTATGTAACAGAGTAAACCCATTAAGTTACCTCTGAAGATAGGTAAAGTCATTGTCTACACCCACTGCCATACTTGCTTTATTTATTTACCGGGGCTTGGCGAGACTGAGGAGCATAAATTAAATTCATCGAAAGGGAAACTAAAGGAAGGGAATAGGATTAGTTGCTAAGAGACTTTTGGGTCATCTCCTTCAGCCTCTTCCTTATGTTCAGCTGATATAAATCCAGATCCTGTTTTATAGGAACTAGCTCAAAAATAAACTCGGAATCCAGGTAGATGCGGAGGTGCACTTAATTACTGAGAAGTGGTGCTGACAACTCAATGGTGGGATGCTTGGCAGTGAACTCTGAAGACTTCCTCAATCACTAGTTCTACTTAGCCAAGGGTTCTTTGTCTATAAGCAGCAGAAAAGTAGTAGTAAGAACCACATGAGCAAAATTTTTTCGCTGTACTTTTTGCTGTAAAGACTTGGAATATCTTAAGAGGAAATGAAAAGAGGTTAGGTGCAGTGGCTCATTCTAATCCTAGCACTCTGGGAGGCTGATATGGGTGGATCACCTGAGGTCAGGAGTTGGAGACCAGCCTGAACAAAACGAGACCAAATCTCTACTGAAAAATAGAAAACTAGCTGGGCTTGCAGCCTATACTTGTAATCCCAGCTACTAGGGAGATTAAGATAAGTGAATTGTCTGAGCCCAGGACTTTGAGCATGCCCTAAGCTATGATGCCACACACTCAACCCCAGGCTGACGGAGTAAGACTCTGTCAAAAGAAGAAGAAGAAGAAGTAGAAGGAGGAAGAAGGAAGAAGAAGAGAAGAAAGAAAAAAAAATAAAGAACTTGACTCAAAAATAATAGAATAATAAGATGGTTATGTTACTTCAGAAGGCATATGCTGTGGGGGTTAATGTGACCTGTGCTGTTGGGGGCATCATTGTTGGCCTGGATTCACTGTAATTATCTTCTGTGCTTATTTCACTTAAGAGTTGAGGTGTTAGCAAAGAAAGAAACCAACAAGGCGCTCTTGAGTGAGATATCAATCACCTACCTAGGGTTGGCAGGGTATCGTTTTTTGGAAATCTCATCAAAATTTCAGTTAAATATTTCTAATTTTTTCAAAATGACATGAGGGAATTTCCACTATAATGCAAATAAATAATGGAAAAGTAATCAACGAACATCCATTATACCAACCATCTACCCAACATGTTCTTAAATAAATATGTCTATGAGGAATACTAAGGTCACCATGTGTTTTGTTTACTCCAGTTATCTTACAAGTATTTCATAAACATCACCAATGACCCAAGATGCAGTATTTACCAAGCTCTGCAGACTTGGCAAACCTCAACTCCAAACTCTGATGACTAGCCCATTCTTGCTGAGGCTTGGTTTTAGTCTATGTTAGTATAGGCCTAGAATAGACCTTTTTCTACAGCACAGTTCCTATTCCTAATGTTTAGTTCCTTTTGTGTTTCTGGTTGATGGCTGGAGTATTAACAACATCTATTCATTTGGGATGGTCTAGAAGAACTGCATTATTTTCCAGAATGACTTTGTCCTCTCTATTCTGCCCCTAACCTCATACCAGTGACTCCCTACCACAAATTAAGTCCTATACATAGCCTAGCTGTCAGCCAAATAATTGACTTAAATTACCCATTCCAAACATTTACTTTGTTTCCTCTGTGATACTCCTTCATCAAGAGTCCACTCCCCACAGTTTTTAGGCATTTCAGCAGCCTGGAACTCGCTGTCTGCCATCTGAGCTCAGTGGGGCACCATGCCCTGCCTCTGCTCCTTGTCTTTGCAACGCTCCAGAAACTGTCCCTAGGCAGAGGCACAAGAGAGGAACTTGTTAGTTTTCTTTTCTCAACGATTGCTGTTATGTGCTGCTTGTTTTCTAATTCTTGGAAATGTTTCCTTCAAATATTTTTTTAAAGTTTCAGATATTTATAGCAGACAGGCTGAAGTAGTTCCAGTTATTCCCTCATGGCCAGAAGTAGAAGTCCAAAAATGTATTTAATAATATTTGATAAAATAGTAAGTTTTGAGACGTAATTATACTCTATATATTTTAGTAAAACTTTAGGAAAATCTTTTTAAGGAATATCTTGCCCATATGTAGACAAAATTCCTTTAAAAGATAATCAAATTAATAAACACAGGACTTAGGCTATTGATTAGCTCAGATAGGCAAGACAGAGTTTCATTCTACCTGGAGCAGGACTTATAGGTAGATGAGAGTTATTGTCCATATTGTACCTTTTGGCTTGCATAGTCTTTCCATGAAAGACTGATTATATCATTAGAATAGATAAATGTAGATAAATTATAAATTTATTAATAAAAAAGGGCCTTGTATGGATCATGGAAAAGATTAGGTTGTATTTGTAGCTATCGCAAGTGGGATTACTTTTGTGGTTTCTTTCTTAGACTGTTTACTGTTGGCATATAGAAATTCAACTGATTTTGAATTTGATTCAAAATGTTGATTTTGTATCCTGCAACTTTAATGAATATATCCATTGTAATATATTTAGGATGGAGTCTTTATGTTTCTCTTGATATAAGATCATATTGTATGCAAACAAGGATAATTTGACTCCTTCTTTTCTAATTTGGATGCCCTTTATTTTTTCCCTTTTTTGATTGCTCTAGCTATCACTTCCAGTACTATGTTGAATAATAAGGGTGAAAATGGGCATCTTTGTCATCTTATAGATCTTAATGGAGAGTCTTTTCCCCTTCAGTATAATACTAGCTTTGGGTCTGTCATGTGTGGTTCTTATTGGGTTGAGGTAAGTTTCTTTTACAGCCAGTTTTTTGTGAGTTTTCATCATGAATGATGTTGAATTTTACTAAATGCTTTTCATCATCAATTGAAGTGATTTTAGTGTTTTTGTTCTGGGTTATGTTGATTTGTGGATGTTAAACTGTCTTTGCATCTTTGGAAAGAATTCCACTTGATCACAATGAATAAACATTTTACTGTGTTAAATTCAGTTTGCTAGTATTTTGTTGAGGATTTTTGCATCTATGTTTACCAGAGATATTAGTCTATAGTTGTTGTTATTGTTGTTGTGTCATCTTATTTTGGTATCAGGGGGATACCAAAGCCTTATGAAATAAGTTTGGAAGTATCCTCTCCTTTTCAATTTTTGGGAATACTTTAAGTAGTAGGATTGATATTAGCTCTTTGAATGGTTGATAGAATTCAGCAGTAAAGCCATTGGGTCCTGGGCTTTCCTCTGATGGGAGACTTCTTATTACTGCTTCTACCTCACTACTTCTTATTGGTTTATTCATGTTTTTGATTTCTTGCTGGCTAAATCTTGCTGGGCTATTTATCCATTTCTTCTATATTTTCTTTTCTTTCTTTCTTTCTTCCTTTTTTTTTTTTTTAAGAGACAGAGTCTCACTTTGTCACCCTCAGTAGAGTGCTATGGTGTCACAGCTCACAGCGACCTCCAAATCCTGGGCTTAGGCGATTTTCTTGCCTCAGCCTCCTGAGTAGCTGGGACTACAGGTGCTTGCCACAATGTTTGGCTATTTTTTTGTTGCTGTTTGGCTGGGTCCGGGTTTGAACCCACTACCCTTGGTATATGGGACAGGTGCCCTACTCATTGACCGAGAGGCGCTGTCCCATTTCTTCCATATTTTCAATATATTGGTATGTAGTTGTTCATATTCATCTCAAATCATGCTTTGGATTTCTGCAATATCAGTTGTAATATTTATTTTTTCATCACTGATTTTATTGATTTGGGTCTGTGCTCTTTTTCTCTTGGTCTAAGATTGTGTCTATTGTTTATCTTAAAAAAATAAAATTTTGTTTTATTGAACTTTTGTTTGAATTTTATTTATTTATGCTCTGATATTTATTATTTCTTTTCTTCTACTTATTTTGGATTTTGTTCACTCTTTTGTTCTGTTTCTTTGAGAAGCACATTAGGTTATTTGGAGCATTTCTGCTTTTTGATGTAGCCATTTATTGCTATAAATTCTCCTCTTATTACTATTTTTTTCTTTATCTCATAGATTTGTTGTTTTTGCTTTTTCACTTGTTTTGAGAAATTTCTAAATGTTCTTCTTAATCTCTTTATTGACCCATTGGTCATTCAGGAGTGTATTGTTTAATTTCCATGTGTTTGTATATTTTCCAATGTTCCTCTTGTTATTGATTTTTGGTTTTATTCTATTGTGATCAGAGAAAATACTTGGTATAATTTTAATTTCTTTTAATTGTTGAGACTTTTTTGTGGTTTAACGTAATGGTCTATTCTTGAGAGTGATCCATGAACTGAGCAGAAGCATGTGGATTCTGCCACTATTGGATAAAAGATTCTATAAACTATGATCTGAAAGTAGAGTGTTGAGGTCTCCAAATAGACTTGTTATGAGGGATTGGCTCATGCAATTACAGAGACTGAGAAATTCCATGATTTTCCATCTGCAGACTGGGGCCCAGGAAAGCCTATAAACTGAGCACGAAGTGAGTTGATGACAGAGGTTTCAGTCCAAATCCAAAGGGCCAAGAACCAAGAGAAAGCACTGATATCTGAAGGAATGAGGAGATGGACTTACCAGTTCTAGCTCAAGCAGAGAGAGAAGACAGAGAGGGAGAGGAGAGAGAAGGTTAGGGGAGAGGAGGGGAGGGAAGAGGAGGGAGAGGATAGGAGAGATGCTGTAAGACATGGTTCTGGAATGCTTACATCATACTGGTTAACATAGCCTTCACCTCACTTACTTTATTATAGTGTTAAGATAAAATCAGCAGGTTTTACCTCATAAATGTATTAATGTATATAGTTAAGATTTAATAAAAGGAAAAGCAAAAAACATGGTTCTGTACAACAGATCAATGGAGAACCCTAACCAGTACAAAGGGGGTTAGTGGTGATGGTGCCACATTGACAGCATCTATTCTAGCACAGTGCCCTTTGTCAATTCAGCATCTTTATTGACATTCTTTTGCCCATATATAGGTTCCAAATAAGAATAGCAACATCTTGCTTCTGCTTAATACAGTGCCAGTGTCCCACATACACCTGGCTGTATCCGACATACAAATGAGGACAAATTAACCTCTCCCTGAAAGAGGAGGCACAGACCTCATGGACTCTATTCACTTCTGGAGGTACTTGGTGCTCTTCCAGATGAATTCCACTTCTGCTCTAATATCCTGTTACTTAGATAGGATATCTAACACTTATATTAGAGAATATGAGACTGAGAGAGAGAAAAGTGAAAAAATGGTAAATATATGTAAAATAACAAAAATTCACAATACTATTACATTCCTTATTTCTGGACTGATCACAGATTCACATTTATAACCTCTTTCTTCCTCTTCCCATTTCAGGTTTTCTTTGCCCTCAGTAAGGAACTCACTATGTTGGGTTGGCCCACACCTTTGGGAATTAAAGCCGCTAATTTAGACCAAAGTTGGAGAGATAAGGAGAAAAATAACTGTTAAAAACTCATTTTGTTTAATAATGACAGGAGTATATTAGTTTTCTATTTCTGGGTAAAAAATTACCACAAGCTTGGTCATTAAAATAACACACATATATAATCTCATAGTTTCCACGGATCAAGAGTCCAGACATAGCTTAGCTAGGTCCTATGTGAAGGGTTTCACAGGGCTGAAATCAAGGTACATGTTGACTGCATTTTCATCTTGAGGCTCAAACAGAATGATCTGCTTTTGAGCTTAGGTTGTCAGCAGAATGCATTTCCTTAAGGCTATAAGAATTAATAGAAACTTGTCTATTCAAAGCTAGCAATACCTAAAGAAATGGAGAGACAGAGAAAAAAAGAGAGGGGGAGAGAGAAAAACAGGCAGAGAATGAGAGCGAGAGGGACTACTGATGTCATAGAATATTAGGGGAAGAAAATCATGGATATCACTGTAGAGTGTTTTATTAATTAGGATTCTTCAGAGTAACAAAAATAATAGTTTGCATATATGTGTCTGTGTGTTTATTAATTTCAGGGAATTGGCTTATGGAATTATGAAGGGTGGTAAGTTCAAAATCCACAATGTGGATCAACATGCTGGAGACCCAGAAGAGTCAATGCCATAGTTCCAGTTCAAAAGTAGACAGGCTGCAGATGCAAAAGAGCTAACAGTGCAGATGAAGTCTAAGCAGTCTGCAGGAAAATTTCCCCTCACTTCAGGAGGCCAGTCTTTTTGTTCTACTCAGTTTTTCAAGGGTTTTGTTGATGCCTACATACGATATGAAGGGCAATCTCCTTTACCCCGAGTTCACCAATTGAAATGTTAATCTCATCCAAAAAACCTTTCCTGTCAATACATAAAATATACCACTGCAGATGTGTCTACCATGCCTAAGAAAATCTTTTCTTTATAAATAAGGAACTAGAGTAAACAGAAATAAAATGTCAGCATTTTATCTATAACAGTTATACATACACTTGTGAAACCAGATATCTAATGATGTTTCTGAGGAACTGATAATTAAGGACCTTCCCCAATGGCAGGCATAGTAAAGTTTTTTTTGTCTATATGTCCATATTTTAATTTTCTTAACCAGTTAGTAGGACAGTAATTATTTTTAATTTATGAGGAAAAGGGTAAAAAAGTAATAGTTTGAAAGTGGCTAAATCAGAACTCAAAGTCAGGTAGACCTCTCCACAAGGCATTAAGAGGAGCAATTCATGAAATTTCCTTGGCCAACATCTCATTTACACACACTTTAGTGTATGAGAATGTATTAAATGTCTTTATCTGCATTGTGCTTGTTATTTAAAGGAATGATTCAGTTATGAGTGACAGATCACATGTAAAGTGACTAAAGCGAATAGGGACACAGTTTAATCACAAACAAGCACAGTGTAGATCAAAGTATTTAATGATGGTGTAGATAATTTTTCTTATTTGTCTTTTTTAAAATATTTTCTATCCCATAATTTTAGTCATTCATAAAATGTCTATTTACAAATATTAGGAGTGTTATTAAAATGTGGTTTCAAATATATGCTTAGCAAATAACTATTTTGAAAATAGATAGGTGTCAGATTTAAAAGTGTCTTCCTATCAAAGAAACAATTTTGTATGTTGTTCTAAAATATGGAATTTTTGTGCAGAAACAATAGAATTATTAAATCTAGAAATCAAAAAGTACTTCCAGTGGCAATGATAACATAAACATTTAGTTCAAATCTAATATCAAACCAGTTTTCATGTATGCTTTTATTTATTGACTGGTTATTGGAATAACAAGTTACATTATTTTTAAACAAATCAGGTGAGAGTCTTGCTGCATTTGGTTTGATCTTGTATAGACTATCAGAATTTCCCAGTCAGTTTCCCACAGGCAGGGTTTATGTGTCAAGGGGAACTAGTTTACAGGATTCCACACATTGTAATTGTGGCTTTCAAAGCTGGTTTAGGGGCTCTCTGTAGATAAGTCCCCAGGACACAGGAGCATCTAAGTGTTCACTGTTGACCTGAACATGATATCACAAATCAGACTACTGTATTTATTTCAGTTAAATAGCATTTTTCTGTATTTCATTCAATGGTTTTGAAATAAAAGCCTAAAATGTAATGAATGTTGATGATACTTTCATCATCAAGTTACTTCCTATTTCAGGACCTCTGAATTTCTCCTTGTGGATACAGCAAGCTGGGCTGTCCAGCCTGGAGTCCACTTCTAATTACAAGGTAAAGTCACTCTCCTAGGATACCTTGGGGGCCTTTTAACACAATTTTGTCAAGGAAACATAAGTGGAGGACACTGTGCAGACGAATAGAGATCACCTTCCGAGTGGATTTTCACTTTTCTGACAAAAGAGGCAGGCATTGCTTCACTATTTATTTTGTCCTTTCCCCTTCCACCTTCCTGAATTGAATATAAGGGAGGATCCTGGCTCTCTAGCAGATATCCTGAGACTCTGAGAATTAAAGAGCAAAATGCTACATGTCATGGGGTAAAAAGATTGAAAACAAAGAAAGAAAGCAAACTTTGGTCTTTGAGGGTATTACTGAACCATAGAATCAAAGGCAGGAGCTGCCCATTTCCAGGCCTTTTATTACCCAAAGAAAAGCTATATCACTATCCACTTAAGTGACTTTTATTTGGATCACTGTTACTCAAAACCAATAGCTTTCTCTAATGCATTAAGTAGTAATAATGATAATAATATTAACAGTAATAAAAATAGATTGATGTAAACAATGTTTGCTGTGTGATAATAATCTAAATTATTTAGGTTTATTAGCTTATGTAATCCTCTTAACAACCCTATTAAATAGGCTATTAGTGTTATGATGATGCCCACTTTCCCTCTGAGGAAAGAGAGGTGAAGTGTGCTCAAGGTGATAAGGTCAGGGTTCACCAATAAAATATGCTTTACTGAAGCAAAAGTTTCAGGATGTGGGACAAAGATCTACATCAAGGGTTTTTTCATAGTGTCCTGAGAGATTCACTTATTTCCTAGGCGAACACAGGGCAAGGTATCAATATAGCTGTGATCCATTGAGAACTTGGGCTATGCAGTCAAAGCCAAGTTTAAGTCTAAGTTCTGTCACTAGTTAGGCATCTTATCTTGAGTAATATTGTAAGTATCTCTAAAACTTGGTTTAATCATAAGGCTGAGTGAATCTTCTTATTTAAGACAGAAATAAAAATCTTTTGAGAAACTAAAAAAAAAGAAAACCACCAATGTGCTCATGTACTAAAGTAAAAAAAACCCACCAACGAGCTCATGCTCATCATCACCATTGTCATTATAGCTAAGCGCTTATTAAATCCTAACTATGAGTTAGATGCAGAGATACACATTTTATGTATAAGACCTTATTTGTTTCTCGTATCACCTCATAAGAAGTAGGCACTATTACTTTTCCCTCTTGTGAAAATTGTGACTATACTGCTTTTAAGCAGTACAACCAGGGTTTATATTCAGGTACAACTGATTCCAAAATGAATATTGTAATCACTATGTTTGTCTGTCCCCAGGAGGTACTAGAATCATAAGTAACAACCAGACTGAGTTCTCATTCCCACAGGAGAGTCCAAGGGCAAGACCAGTAAGGAAATGGTACTTCCAACACCATGACAGGGTGGTGCAGAAGGAGCAAAGGTGGTAGCACTTTGATGTCTAATTTGTACCCAGATCTCTTCTTTTGCCAAGAGGATACTATAAAATTTCATTGAGAGAGAGAGAGAGAGAGAAGGACACCTTTCTTCTCCTGACTTGGTGCTCTATGGTTTTTCCTGGGTTGTGTTTGCTGTAGACTACTGGATGCTGCTCTTTAGAGACTGGCATGACAGGGGACTTGTAGACTAGAAGGCAGTAGAAGAAAACGAAGTCTTCCTTTCCAAACAGGCTCCTCCCTGCCTTTTGAGAAACAGAGTCACACTGCCTATGTCATTGAAGAAAACAAAGGAGGAAATGAAACCATTACTATTAAAGAGTTTGTTAGGGACATATGCTACCCTTTTCAGAAAGTCTGAAATGGGTATTGTTCAAGTGATTTAAATTCCCTAAAAGACCATTCTTCTATGTTATTTCAAGACTAATGAGCTGAATATGAGCAGTAGGGCAAAGGAAAGAAGAAAAAAAAATACATTTGAAGACTATTTCCTGGATTTCAGTCACAGCCCCTTTAGCTGACAAATGGCAACTGTCATCTGTATCTTACTATACCCCCCTAACTCAGATCACGATGCTTTCATATATTTCAGCTATGCAATTCAATCATAGACTGGAAGACTCTACTTGCAAAATTTAACAATTACTTCAAAATCCACTTGGCAATTTGGAACATTTTAGACAAATAAAAGTGAACATTATGCCCAGGCAAAATATTAATAGGAGACTGTGGACCAATCTATCTTTGCATAGCAATTTAGGAGCATATGGTGATACGTTCAAACAAAAGGCCACGTTCAAGGTTGAAACAGCCTTTGTGCAATGGGGCAGGCAGTAACTCATGGCATTGATTACATAAAATGCAGCTCCAGGCTTCTTTCTGACTTACTTTTTTATAGGCCCACACTGGGTTACTAATAAGGAAAGCTAGGTATGTGCATAATGTTCACAAGGCAAAGCATACATCTCTTGGTCATTTATCTACTCCTGTTGTTAATTTCTTTTTTATGATCTTAATGGTCTACCCTAGATGTAGGATTTGAAAACAACCTTCTTTGTCATCAACTCGATTTACTTATTGCCAGAGGAACAAAAATATTGATTTGGGCTCATTTTCTCTTCCTGGTGTTAGGAATAGTAGTTGGGTATGTATAGTGCCTTTTAAGATTATCGTTAAAAAATTGTCATGGAACCATGTCTCTTTATAAACATGTATCCAAAGTTTAGTCATAATAAAAGACTTGGGTTCACCAGCAAGGACATGAATAAATAACTACCCTGTGCCAAGGACTATCAAAATTCCATATAAAATATAGACCATAACAAGTATCTCACAGCTTAATTAACTAGAAATTCTTTTTATCCATTATTATCTTGGTTGTTGGAAACTTTTCAAAGTAAGCTAGTTTACTCTCAGCTTTAATAGTAGAATAAACTGAAAATAATTTCTCTGTTCTTGGACAAGTGACCTTGAACTGGCTTATGTTCATATTTGATCATTATTTATGCATAAATCCAGCAAATATTCATTGAGCACCAACTGTATTTCAGGCATTATAATAGAAGTAAGGACTGAAACAGTGAATGAGTTAGCTACAGCTGCTTCTCTCTTCAACTTACAGTTGCAGTGAGTAGCCTACAATATAATACAGTATTCCAGGAATTATGTTAACGAGACTAAAGGATTCCAGGAGAGCTCATGAGAGAGGCCCAAGACCCAAATTTGGATGGTCAGAAAAGCTTAAGAGAAAATGTTTGAGATGAGACAAGAATTAGTTATTCAATTAGAGCAAGAGATGTGAAAGAATCTCAGAAAGTAAATGCAAGAGAGAGGGGAAGAGAAAGACTGGCTTTTAAGTACTTAAATACTTAGAATATGAATGAACTACTGATTTTTGATTTGCAGGTGGTCGTGAGAATTGGGAAGGCTAGAGAAGTAGCATGAGTCCTAACTGCAGAGCCTTATAAACAATGTAAAGAAGTTTGGAGGGCCAGGTATGCTGGCTCATGTCTGTAATCCTAGCACTTTGGGAAGCCAAGGCAGGACTCCAGGAGTTTGAGACCGGCCTGAGCAATATGTCAAGACTCCATTCCTACAAAACAAATTATCCAGGTGTGGTGGCATGTTTCTGAGGTGCCAGCTACAGAGTCTGAGGAGGGAGGATTGCTAGAGCCCAGGAGTTTGAGGGTGAAATGAGGGAGCATATGACTGCACTCCAGCCAGGGCAACTCAGCAAGACCCTGTGACTTAAAAAAAAAAATCTAGATATAATACTAAGAAAGATAAACTCCTCTGATGGATTTTAAACAGAGGAGTTAAAGGGTTAAATTTGTGTTTGTCATTCCTGCTGTGGGTGTACAACAGTGAGGATTTAACAGTAAATGTGGACATATTACAGAACATCCCCTGGAAAATCAATGACATAGTTTAAAAAAAATGATTTCTACTTGCTCTTTACTGACTTGTTTCTGTACCCTTTCTTCATCTCAAACTAAAATTAGAGTGTCATATTAAATTAAGAAAGAGAAGACTTATTCTTTGTCACTTTAGAATGAAAAAAACTATAGTTACGTTAGAGGAAAGAAGATTTCATCTCAGCCTTGATAAATAATCTAGAGATCAGCGCTCTTTGAGAATCAAGTAGGCAAACTCAGGAAGGAAGGATTGCTGAGGTAGGAAGACCACTGATAAAGGGACGTGGTGGAAGAGAGGACTGTGTTCCAAGTAGGTTGGATTAAATGACGTCTGGAGTTTCTTCAGACTCTCAAATTATTTTAAAGTCCCATCTGCTTGAATTATAGTTATTCAATGTTCTAATATTATTTTGAGATTCCTGAATTATCTCAGAATTTTTTAATCATTCTCAGTCTTCCTTTCCAGACACAGAAGGTACATTTTTTCAGAAGTTAACACTCTTTGTATTGCTTACTACAAGACATAGAATGGTATAAGTTACAAAATAAAGTGTTTGTGTGCTCCCCTGAATTTTTATAGACCCTGATTCCTGGCACAAAGATTGTTTTCATGGGTGCAGGTAGTTACATATTTTGAAATTGCTGTTCTGTTTTGAAAACATCTTGGAGAAATAAAATGAGCATAATTCTTCAAGGACATAATCCAGGACATAACATTTTCAAAGACCTTATTATACACATTTGGGCACAGTAGTGCTTATCCAATTAACTACATTCACAGTCAAGGCACTCTTCTTTGGTTCCTCCAAATGAATTCGCATATGAATAAATGAACAAATGTGTTGGAGATTCACGGTTGATGTAACAGATAATTTTGGGAGATTTTCCATGAGCTAAAAGGAAGATATATAGAAAAAAAAAAGGCTTAACAATTTCAAAATTGTCAATGGTGTTTAGGACTTCAGTCTTGTTTTAATCCTGTGCTTCTTCAGCAGTTTCAAATTCACTGTGCATAACAGAAAGTGTTGCTTCTCCTAAATCAGATTCAAGGTAAAGTGAGTTAGGGTAACTTCCCTTCTGTCTTTACCAGGCTGTAAGGTTGAAATTGCTGCTCTGTTTTGAAAACATATTGGAGAAATAAAATGAGCATCATTCCTCAAAGACATAATCCAGGACATAACATTTTCAAAGACCTTATTATATACATTTTGGCCTGGCTATACAAGATATAGCGTGATAAAGACAGGAGGGAAGTTACCCTAACTCACTTTACCTTGAATCTGATTTAGGAGAAGTAAATGTCGTTACATCAGGTGGTGCCTGTGGCTCAGTGAGTAGGGTGCTGCCCCATATACCAAGGGTGGCAGGTTCAAACCAGCCCTGCCCAAACTGCATCAAAAAATAGCTGGGCATCATGGTAGGCACCTGTAGTCCCAGCTACTTGGGAGGCTGAGGCAAGAGTATCGCCTAAGCCCAGGAGGTAAAGGTTGCTGTGAGCTGTGACTCCACGGCACTCTACTGAAAGTGATAAAGTGAGACTCTGTCTCTACAAAAAAAAAAAAAAAAGAAAAGAAAAGAAAATGTCATTACATCCTTGAGAAGCATTTAGCACATTTTGTTATTATATATTCCTTTTGGAGTTAAGAACAATAAATACAGAGGTTTTTAGCCACATTGAGAAGGTCTTTGGATAAGACTTTGAGCATCAAATACACACAGTTTTTCCCTTCTTGTGATATTTCACTTAAAGAATGGTTTCAAGGTCCATCCAGGTTGAGCAACACTTATATGCACATATGGAAACAAAACGCAATGGGAATTGAGGAGGTGGGAGATGGGAGAAGGGGGTGTGCTTATTCACACCTAACTGGGATAATGCATACTTCCTCGGTCAAGGGCACACTTTGACCTGAAATGTAAAAATCAACCTATGTAATCAAAATGTGTACACCTGTGATATTTTGAAATTAAAAAATAATACGCATAGTTACTTGTTCCTATGTAACTCATACTAATGTTAAAACTTGTGGTGAATTAAGTTAGATATGATATTCAGAAAAGTAAATGCTTATTATATTTTCTATTCTAAGGAAATTTTTGATTTTGAAGTTCTTTTTTCCATGTAGTAATTATGTTCTACTTTGGTTATTAGAATATATTTAGGAAGATGATCATATGAGATAAATCATAATTAACAATTTATAAGCAGTCATTACAGAGATTTTCTATATCCTATGCTCATTCTGTGCTAGTGAATCCAATAAGGACAACTGGATTTTCTCAGTTACTTGAAATTTTTTATGTGGATATCCTCCTACCTGTGCCTTGTTAGATAAAAAGTGAGTTTATAATAACTTTTTAAATCCTCTCTCCCCTATATCTATTTCAAAAACGGTGGTGAAATCACATACACGCATTGTTTGAGACAGTGATTTTCTATTGTGAAGTGTCTTGCTGAGAATACAGGAAATATGCAGAAAGATTTTTACTGGCTGTGCTTAAGAGATATAGTTCTAACCACCCTCTCAAATTGAACAAAGGGGAAAAATTATGTGAACTTGAGGTTGTAAATTTTTTCCTCTTCCCTAACAAAATCTTGGTTTAGCCAGGATTGTATATATCCGCACACATCTCGTGAGACTCAAAAGAGTTAGAATCCAACATGTAAAATCAGGGATTGTTCTGATTGATCTTAGGAAAATGATTCCCTTCAACCATTGTTGACTCAGTAATAGAAACTCATATCACTAAGACAGAAGTGCAGGAAAGGATTTGAGGGAATTTCAATTAAGATTTCCTTTCCGTTTCTGAGAAATTACTCTGGCATGACTTTCTCTTTGTATTCATCAAGAGATGCAGAGTTGCTAGTGGGTTCCAGTCCTAAAGATTTGATTAATTTTCACACTGAATTCCCTCCCAAGTGGAATGGGGGTTCTGTGCTAATCTCTCTGTAGGACACAGGCTGGCAGAGGTCCCACCATGTAGAACAGTGCTCATCACTGCAGCAGAGTAAAGTGGCCATTAAAACCTACTCATGGACTCGCATGAGTTCTATTTACATTTCACTAGCAAAAGTGAATCATATGACCACATCTAACTTTAAGGGAGCAGAGACATACAAATCTACATGTGTGGGGTAAGCACCAAGAAATATTTGTTAGCCAACACTAACTATTATCCTACTCTTCCTCTGGGCATCATCCTTGTTCTTGCTAATGGACAGAATAGGAAGATCTCACATTGAAGAGGGCACTGCAAAGAGTCTACCAGGAAAACTGATTCAGATCCCATGGACTAACCAGATCTTAAAGCCCTTTCTACCTCTAGATCTGTAGTTTTTGTGGTGATCAATTTCCATAATGTTTAAGCCAGTCTCAATTCTATAACTTGCAGCCAAAATTAACCAGTTGACACATATTTACTATCAAATCCTTTCTGAGTAAATGTCACCCACCAGGCCCAATTGTAAAGAGAAGATACTATTGTTTATAATTCAAGCCAAGACTCTGCCCTTGGATTTTTGTGAGATTTATATCAGAAAATCTGAATAGGGAAAAGTAAATACAAGCTCTGCCCACATGTTGTGTACAACTCAGTTGTTCTTTAGTGGAGCAAATTTTTTTTATACATTATAATGAAATTCCTACAAACAAACAAAGAAGAAATTGCAGTATCTCATTGCAGAAATGGCATGGAAAGGTAGATGCCTGCTGTTTATTCCCTAACTTGGCTCCCAGTATATGTGAGGAATGGACATTGAAGACCTGCCTATTTCTTCAAATTATTTCTTTGAATGTCACAGAGAAGCAATCAAGCTTTAAAGAGACCAGATCAAACTAAAAAACTTCTGTATAGCCAAGAACTTAGTAAGTATAGCAAGCAGACAGCCCTCAGAATGGGAGAAAATATTTGCAGGTTATGCCTCCGATAAAGGTTTAATAACCAGAATACACAGAGAACTCCAACGTATTAGCAAGGAAAGAACAAGTGATCCCATCCCAGGGTGGGCAAAGGACTTGAAGAGAAACTTCTCCAAAGAAGACAGGCGCAAGGCCTACAGACACATGAAAAAATGCTCACCATCCTTAATCATCAGAGAAATGCAAATCCAAACTACTTTGAGATATCACCTAACTCCAGTAAGATTAGCCCACATAACAAAATCCTAAAACCTGAGATGTTGGTGTGGATGTGGAGAAAAAGGAACACTTCTACACTGCTGGTGAGAATGCACACTAATACATTCCTTGTGGAAGGATGTTTGGAGAGTACTTAGAGATCTAAAAATAGACCTTCCATTCGACCCTATAATTCCTTTACAAGGTATATACCCAGAAGACCAAAAATCACATTATAATAAAGACTTCTGTACCAGAATGTTTATTACAGCCCAATTCATAATTGCTAAGTCATGGAATAAACCCAAGTGCCCATCAACCCATGAATGGATTAATAAATTGTGGTATAGCATGGAATACTATGCAGCCTTAAAGAAAGATGGAGACCTTACCTCTTTCATGTTTACATGGATGGAGCTGGAATATACTCTTCTTAGCAAAGTATCTCAAGAATGGAACAAAAAGTATCCAATGTACTCAGCCCTTCTATGAAGATAACTATAAGGTTTCATATGAAGGCTATAACCCAACTATAGCACAAGAATATGGGGAGGGAGAGCAAGGGTGAGGTTGGGGTGGAGGGAGGGTAATTGGTGGGGCCACACCTATGGTGCATCTTAGAAGGGTACAGGTTAAACTTACTAAATGCAGAATACAAATGCCTTCATACAATAACTAAGAAAATGCCATGAAGGGTATGTTAAACAGTTTGATGAAAACATTTCAGATTGTATATGAAGCCAGCACATTGTACTCCTTGATTGCACTAATGTACACAGCTATGATTTAATAAAAAAAAAAATAATAAAAAATAAAGCTTATGGAATATTGTAAGCTGTACTCTAGGAATTCTGGATATTTTTGATCCATTCTGAATTATGTTTTATAACAGTGAAGGTCAAATAAAATGAATTGGAGTTTACTTATTTGGTTTTCACAGACGTAGAAATTCAATACTGTGAATTGTGCAGGAAGTAAGGGAGAGTGAGTCAGGATATAGACCTAAATGGTGAACCAATGAATCCCTTCCATTTTCCAGGTTCTACTCTGCAAATCTCTAGAGATTCTGACTCTGTTTGACCTGATTTACTAGTATGATCCTGCCCTCAAACTCCTCTGAATGCATCAACAATCTCAAAACAGAAATCACTATGATATCTATACATGAGGCCTGACTAGTCCTGGACTTATCCAAGATGTGACCTCTTAACACCTTTTCCATGTTTTATTCATTCTGAGTTGGATTTTTATGCCATGGAAATTAAAACATACCTAAAAATAATTTCTAAAATCATCTCACTGTTACCACATTTTAAGAGTACAATTCATGCACAATAACCCAGAGCATGACTGGTATGATGAATCCTATGCATACTGTTCTCTACCTATCTAGGTAGATTTAAAAAATACGTGGAGGAATAGATAAACTAAATATGCTTCAAATGTTATGCTACAAAACTCTCCCAAATAATGTTTTGATGCATAAGCTTAATATTTTGATGCAATAAGCTTAGTATTATATGGCAATAGAACTAGTGCCTAAACTTAGCTATGCTATGTGGCCAAATAATTATGGAAAATAATGATAATAATAAGAGTGATAACAAATCATATTAGAGTTCTCCAGATCAATATAACTGGTATAGCATAGATATATAGATAAAAGAGATGAAATTTATTAAGGACTTCATTCAAATGATTCTGGAGGCCATGGAATCCCATGATCTGTCATTAGCAAACTGGAGAGCCAAGAAAACCAGTGGTACATATCATTCAGTCTCAGCCCAAAGGCCTAGGAATCTAGGGAGCCATTGATGTAAGTCTGTGAGTCCAAAAGCCTCATTCAGAATCATTAATAGGAGAAAATGTGTGTCTCAGCTCAAGCAAACAGAGGAAATTCAGTTCAACCTTTCTCCACCTTTTTGCTCTATTTTAGCCCTCCTTGAGTTGGAGGGTGCCTACCCACTCTGGAAAAGGCCATTTGCTTTACTCAATTTATCTATTCAAAAGCTTATTTCTTCCAGAAGCACCCTCACTGATATACCCCAGAATAATGTTTTACCAGTTCTCTGGACATTCCTTAGCCCACTCAAGTTGGTTGATAAAATTAACCATCATAATAAACATTTTAATAATAGCTGATATTGATTAAACTTCATATCATAAACAGCTCAACTCCTTGCCTAAATTGTATCTCATTTAATTTTTACAAAAAGCTCAATAAAGTGTTTTTTTCCCCAGAAGATAAAACTCATAATTGTCAAAATAAGAAATTTTCTCTGAATCTCAATATAGTAAGTAGAATGGGAGGAAATTTGGCATCAAACTGTGGAATCTTAGTCCATAATCTTAATAAGACAAAGTCTACCATAAATACACTTTAATAGAAACTTGAGCTGAAAGTACAATTGCCATTACTGTTTCCTAGTAAATTAGAATTCATTTTAAAAGATAGCCACCCTAGCTTCAATGATTTTGACTTTCCTGTTTTATCTACCAAGCACAAAGAAGCACTCAATTGATTGACGAGTGAATCTATAAGTAAATGAAGCAGTTGAAGACCGGGAATTTTTTTTTTGCTGTTGTTGAGACACAGTGCCACCCTGTGCACCTGAGCAAAGTGCAGTGGGCGTGGTAGCTCACTGCAACCTCAGACTCGGGCCGTGGGCATCCCGTTGCCTCAGCCTCCAGAAGTCACTGGGATTACAGGCACTCGCCACAGCGCCCAGCTGGGTTTTTCCATTTTTTTCATGAGTCGGGGTGTCACTCTCGTTCAGGCGAGTCTCGAACTGAGACTCAAGCAATTCTCCCTCCTCAGCCTCCCACAGTGCTCAAGCAATTCTCCCTCCTCAGCCTCCCACAGTGCTGGGATTACAGGCGTGAGCCACCGCGCCCGGCGAAGACCAGAAATAAATTTTAAGTTCCAATCTTGCTCATATAAACACATTGGCTACATATTTTTCAGTCATAGCAAATTATTTTTATATCATATCTATCCTATTTCCAATATATTTTTCTGTATAGATGATATATTTGGTATTATTGATTTTGAAACTATTGTCTAAACATGCCATTTTTTTGTTTCCAGTTATTGCAGGCAAATAAATCCACTTCCCTAATTAGAAGGGGGACGTTGAGGTCAGAGGGAATTTCATTCAAGGGGCATTATGAACACAAGGTATCTGATTTTTCTCTTCACTTGACACTGAGGCACATATCAGGAACCAATACCAACATTAAAATAAGGATTTTTCCCCTATGTATTTATTTATTTGATTTAGGCAATTTAGTATGGATGAAAATGAAACCAATTTTACTTGATCACTAGGCTTCTATTCAAAGGGTCTACCAAAGATTCTGAGAACAGAAAAATTATATTTTATTTTAAATAAGTTCATTGGTGGGAAGTCACTTACAAGTATTTGAAATCAACTCACAATGAAAAATTGATTAAAATGAAGTTAGAGGACTGTCCCTGATCTGAGGATAATGTCGTGACTAGCAACCATTTACCCCTACTCTATCCCATTGTGCAATCTTTAGAGAGAATATCCTAGCTTTCCCCAGCATACATTGACCTAGAGTAATAATTTTTATTTCCTCATCTTTGACTTGAATTTTTCCTTAAATATTCAATGTCTGCCTCTTCAATATTCATTCCCTCTTTCCCTGTTCTTCCTAACCGTACTCCACGTTTCCCACCCATGTCAATGAATGGAATTTATTTCATCCCAGTTTTATGATTTATTCCCAAATTTCTTACATCAGCAAACATTGTCTTCCAGCAAACATTATCTTTTATACATGACAATAGACTAAGACATGGGCACAAGACCCAAAATAGGTCAATCAAAGTCAATGAGATTCAATTAAAGGCATTTAGTTAAGCTATAGAAAACAGATTACTTCTTCCCAATATGGGCTTGGACAAAAAGTGTGACAACACTGACCCTGCTGATCATCTTCTTGAGATCATGTGGAAAGAGCCATACTGAGATGGAAGATAATTCTGTGAAAGTGTTGAGAGATGGTGAGAGTAAGGCTAGTAGGACAGTGAGAAAGAAAGAGAGAGATGATTGGTGGAGAACTGGAGAAAGCAGGGAAACTTGATAAGAAAAAAGTATGAAAAGAAAATACTTGGGGACGTTGTATCATTTGGTACCTTTTATAGCCACAATGAAGCTATTTTAGCCCTAAAATTATCAGTAATCTAAAACCCTTGTATATCTGGCATGTATATATTATCTGTGCCCAGTCTCAAAACATTAAGCCCCAAACTGTACTTACTGGGAGTTTTGTGTTTTATTTTAAAATCTCATGTCTTGCATCCAAGGTAGAAAAAAATCAATATAGAAGATAGAACTTTCGTTCAGTTTGTACTTTAATATGAAACTGAAATAACCATTTTTTTATTTTAAACTGTATCTTCAAGATGTTGCAGTCTTCTGCTATTTTTTCTAGTTTTCCCAACAATCACTTAAACTTTATTAATATTCATTAGTATTTCAGAAATAGAATTTCAGAGTATATGAAGAGTCAACTGCATTAAATTGTTCCCCAAATTTTTCATCAAGTAAAGTGATAAAAATGAGGCTTTTAAGGGTCTTTGTTCTCTGAGCCTTTAGGAAGATGCTCATACAAGTTAAAATGAAACTGTGTGTACAAATACACAAAATAGTCCAATTTGGAATAAATGGAAAGAGCCTAAGAAAGGTAGCTATGAAAGAGGCACTGAAAGATTGGCTGCTGCAGCCAGGATTTTGCCACACTCAAGACTTTGCAATCATTTTGGACTAATCTGAATATGAAAAATAAAATTATTTGGATTAATTTAATTTGTTAAATGCATTCCTTCCTCAATTTTACAATAACACGAACAACTGTGATCCATCAGCCAAGTTAGGTATTAAAGCCTACCAGTACATAATCTCTCTGTACCCTATTTAATCATAGAGCTCATTTCCTTCCTCAGAGGTAATGAATAGCCTGATTTTATACATTTCTTTGCTTTCCTTTATGGTTTTCCCTGTAATATATAATTATATAGTATAATCTCTCTTTATACCTATGCTCTAATATTTTGATTACATATTAGTATGCCTAATCACCATAGTATTCATTTTCTCCTCTTTAAACATTATGTAAATAAAGTAATAGTATATGTCATTTGCTAAAACCTTACCATAAGTTTTTTTTTTTTGAATTTTATTGTTGTAGATTTATTCACAGCTGTACTTTATGAATTTTTACTAAGGTATGATATTTATATTAACAAAATCACATTTTATCTGTCTATTCTATAGTATAGAATGGTAGAACATGGCATATCATGAATTTTTCTAGATTTTGACCATCATAAACAAGTACAAAAAATACTGCTATAAATATTCATGTACTTGTCTCCTAGGCACACAGGAATAATTAGTAGTAAAATTACCATGTCAAATCTACTAGTTAATGTTCTATCTATTGCCAAAGTTGTTGTAACAAGTGACTTTATTTTCAACTTATGAGTATCTTCCTTGCCCGAGCCTCACCAACCCAGGATATTGTTGGACTTGATTTTGTTATACTTTTTTACAGCATGGGGGGATTGAGAGATAGGAGCAATTAGGTGAGTGTGCAATAATGCCTCACCTGAAGTTCTATTTACATTCATTTACTAATGACTTATGTAATGGACCACTTTTTAGTATTTCTGGAGTTGCCTATATTTCCTCTTCTGTGAAATACCTGTTGCCATCTCTGCTCATCTCTAGCAATAAATCAGTTATTCCCTACTGGGTTTTGTGGCACCTTGTTCTCCATATGTGCAACCCAACCAAGTTCCCATGCTAAACTCCCTTACAGATATCTGGGGTCCCTTCTACATATCCTTCTCTTTCCTTGTAACCTAATCTCAAACTCCGGCTAGAGTTTAGCCCTGAATCCTACTTCTGATTTCTTAGTTCAGCTCATGCTTCTCTTCTCTGCATCACAGTAGGAAAAGGGAGACTTAACCATTGTGTTTTCTAAGGTATATTTCTGTTTCTGCTGTGTCTGTTGTCCAATGGGCAAAAATAGTCATTTTGTCTAGTCTTGTAGTTCTTTATTATGAGATAGTAATTTAAGTACTAATTCCTTTATTATAGTTGGAATTTCTAAGATTCAATTTTAAATAATTTTTAATTTGTATGATATCTTTGGTTTATGAGTTTCTTAAATTTTTCTTAAATTTTCAGATATGTAGGTTTTTCTATATTTTGTCATTAAGCTCTAATTTGCATCATTATTTTTGAATATGGCCTTTACTATAGTAATTCTTTCAAACTTGACAAAGTCATAAGAGAACGTACAATTTTCTTAAGTGCTTGATAAGAGTATGTATTTTCCACTTTTAAGTGTAATATTCTATTATATCCTATAGATCAAGCTCATTTTTATTGCATACTTGAGGACATCACTAATCTTACTAGCCTTTCTATTTCATGCACCGTTTATAGAGAGACGTGTTAAAATATCACACGCTGTGATTTTTTTTTTACTTTTTCTTTATAGATTTATTAGCTATTTTCTTTATATAATCCAAGCCAATAACACTAGGTGCATGCAAAGTTTAAATGTTTTGTGGGTTTGGTTCTTTAGGAAAATATACTGAGATACAGAGTTTGGGATATTTGTTAATTAGAAATGTGCACCTGGACAGAAAGAGCGAGGGTAGAAAGAAAACACAAATTGCAATGAAGGACCAAAAAAGGGATAGAAGAAACTGGCAGCTAATTATGGAGAAAGTATTTTCTTTTCATTGCATCATCTTATGTCAGGCTAAAATGGCCACACCTTTCAACCCCACTTTGTTCAGTCACCGCATGCAGGCTGCCCAAGGGAGGTGTGGCTGTCCACGCTGGAGACACCCAGACCACTGCAGGTGCCGTGTGACTGCTCTTCCTGCAGAAGGGCAGCAAGTTCTTGGATGGGATGGGCAGTATACCTCTGTGTCCTTTATGGCACCATAAGATCCACTTCTCCCTGTATCACAGAGAAGCTGTTTCTCAAAGACTGTAGTGGGCCTTTGTGTCTGAGGAGAACCTTTGAAGAGGGAGGAAAGTAGGACAAACTCTGGCTTCCACAGATTCGGTTTATCTGGTTTCTGAACTGCAGTGGAATGCTCATTGTCACCGTTCTTCACTATCCATTCTAGATTCCCCTCCTCCTCAGCTGCTGTCTCTGCCGACCTCATGGGCTTACCAGGTAAAATGGCGCTGCCCTCACTTTGGGCATGTTCAACCCCCTGGCCACCTTGTCCTTCCTAGATTTCTGCGTTTCTCCATTTACATCACAAGGGAGTAGGAGAGCAGTGGGAGCACCCTTCCGGGTCACCTCCTTTCCTTATCTTCTTTAGTCTCGCCTGGCTGGGTAGCACTGCTTTTACCACCTCCTGCTGATCCCAGGCCACTGTCCCTTCCAGTCAGTGGGTCTTTTTGCCTGTTGGTCCTCAAAGTGCTCAGTGTAGATTATTATTCAATGTGTTCCCAGGTGGCAATGTGCATCCTTTGGGGTCCAGGACCTGTCATATTGTCGATTCCAGAGTTTGGGGGCAGCAGGATGGATACAAGGAAGTAGCAGTTAAGGGAGCCGTGTTGGCTTTCCACCCTTGTTTCTCGGCCCCCTGCATTCTTCACTGGGACACACTGTGTGCAGACTTCTTGTTTAAGTGCATAGATTTCAAACTAAGAGATGGCAACCTGTGCTTGTCAAGTTTAGCTCTGACCTAGTGATTCAGCTGTTCCTTCAACATGTTATTGTAAGTTTGTAACAGCCTTGAAAGTAGTTCATGTAGTACAATCAGACTTGGGGAAATCATGACCAGGTATACTTGGGATGCTATTTCAAGTCCTTCTTCTTCAGGACCCAGATACCTACCTCTTCAGATTGAGATCTGGGCAATGGATTATGACCTTTCATTGATTTACAATTTACTGTTGTCTACTTTGCTCCTTGGAATGCCGCATTCTCTACCTAACCCCAAGACACTCTGAGGGTCAGTTGTCCTCGGCTGCTACTCTGACTTTGCTGCTCATTACAGCTGTTATGATACATTTTAATTTTAATTTTTTATGTGTCACAACCTTATCTTCATAGTTTTAGGATCTTCTCATCCCTGTTGCTGTGACTGAGCTAAATTCTGTCACAGCTTCTTCTATAGTCAGCCCCGTGCTGTGGAGGGGAGCCACTGCTGGAGTTTTTAGTGATTTTCATGTTCCTTTTACAAGCACGTTCTTCATGACTTTGGTGACTGATGTGTCTTCTGGATCTTCCTGTGAAACATAAAATTTGGGGTGTCTTCTGATCCACTCCAGTGTGGCCACTTCACAAAGCCGTTTAATCCTGACTTCCACCATCTGCCACATGGTGATTCTAGCAGTTCAGCTTCACTCAGAACAGAGCAGCATTTTTTTCATGCCTCTGAGAGTGTCTTAGTAAGTTCATACACTATCTCCTTCCTAGGATCATTACCAGGATATTAAATCCTTCGTCAATTTTAGCTGCCTTAATTAAGCATCCTCATGCTTGCTTTACCATGGCTTGGTATTGCAGCTTTTTTGCAACACATTCCTTTCCTTCCTTCTCACCTTATTCCAGCTAGATTATGCTGTGACTTAACCATATTTACAGGTCCAAAAGCCAGTAGATAAAGTGAGGACAGATTCTGAAGAAGATACCTCTGACCTGTGGTGGCCTGACCCCTGAAAGAGACAGAGAGAGAGAAATGTCACTACTATCAGGTGAAGGCATAGTGGGCAGGTGTTAGCTCTTAATAGAAAGGGATCTGGCCATTTCTGAAGGCTTAGAGTGTTCAGAGGTTTCTGAAAATCCACAACTCTGAGGCCCTACATCTAGATGTCTTCATCCCATATGTCAAATTCCTGGTTTTACTAACTAGAACCTGATAACAGACCTGTTTCATTGAGATATTTAATTTTCTTGGAAGCTTAGATGCTGGGACTATTACAGGTTTTTTATCCCCTCCTGATTCATGCATAGGGACTTCGTAGTGTGTAGCCAAAGAGGCTTTCTGGTTATTACACTTCACACATAGCTTTTAACTGCCTTTTGTTCCATATAACATCATTGTTATCTTTTTGTATAACAGCAGTGGTGCTTATCAATAGTCATCCAATCTAATCCAGTAATCTTTATTGCTCCTATTTTCTTCACACAGCTCAGAAGTTGGGTAGGTTGCCCCAGCAAGTGCATTCTCTTCACATTTCACCAGGGACTGCAGCCTTGCACCATGCCTGTCAATGCTTCACCAGTCACCGGTGGTGGGTCCTGTATGATCAACTTGTTGGTGAGTGATCTGGTTTCAAAATCTCATCTTTTTGCAGTTTTATTTTTATCCAGACCATTTCCAATATCAACTGTCATCAGTGGGGTTCTTTGGTTCCAGATACTGGAGCAGAGTTTGAGTACAAGAAATTTTTACTAGGGACTAACATATCTGAAAAGTAGAAAGGGGGAAGCTGGTTTGTGCAGAGGCGAGAGTGGAATTACAAGCAGACCAGAGAAAGCCAAAGACAACCAGCAGAGTTGTGGAATGAGTTTTGCCTGTCAGGGAATCTTGCATTAGGCCAGCATTGTAGGCCTTTTAATTCTACCTCTTTCTCTTCCCATGTGGGCTGACCAGAGAAGGGAGCAACCTCAGTAGAGATGATCCTTTTCAATGAAGGCAGCCCCCGAGGAAGCTGGCATCTGGAAACAGTCTGCCGACCATTTGCCTATGCAGGTTATCAGCAAGCCTTTCCTATTTTTCTTTTCTAAATATTTCACAATTAGATATTCCATTTCTGTTCTTTTAGTGGTTACTCAACATACTATCAGTTAGTATTTTCACCCTCTTATAAATTTGTGTATTTTGCAGAGTTTTAGTACTAATATCTTTTCTCTGTGACTACTTTTAGGCTTTTTTATTTTGTCTTCTGAAGTTTCATTATGTCAGTGTTTAAAATTTCTGTTATTTACCTTTGCACATTAAATAGGATCAATCTTCTTGATCTAAGCATTAGTCTCTTTCACAAATTCTGGAAATATCCTAGCCAATGTCATCTTTTTAACTACTGTTTTATGTTTTATTCTGTTTTTTCTTTCAAAAAGCAGGCAAATGTTAGAATTTTTGTTCTAGTTTCTGTCATTTAAAGTATATAATCTATATTTTCATCTCCTTGTCTTTCTGTCCTAAAACCTAGAAGACTGCTCTTCTTCATCTTCCAGTTTATAAATTCTCTATTCCACTGAATCTAGTGTGCTTTTCTTTTCTATTTATTGAGGTTTTAACTGCAATTGTATTTTTTATTTCTTAAATTCTTTGTTTTCTTTCAAATTCACTTGCTTTTGTTTGTGTATTCACTTTTTACTCTCTAGAACATATTAAGTATAGTTTCATTACACCTTGTGTCTGAATTGACTAAATTTGTTTTCCCATCTGCCTCTACTGTTAATTCTATTTATTTTTGGTTTTGGTGCATGAATTCTTTATTCTGTGATATTTTCAGTTGCACATTTTCATACTATAATTTATCATTCAAAATCATATGACACATGATTGAAGTTGAGTTCCTTTTGTTTTCAGTTTGCTTCTGCCAATTGTCTGTAGCCCTAACATGGGGAACCACTTTAAACAAAATATTATAAATATAATTATTAACATGTAGTATAAATTTTAGAATAAAGACATTTGTTTTAAATCATGATGATGGACAACTCTTGATTATTTTTTCCCAGGGAAACCTTTTTGTCCACTAAGCGCCACGGTTGTTATGGTCAGGTTTTCTTACTGTTCCCTTCCATGGGAGAGAGTTTATTATTTTTCATCCTACAAAGAAAACCTGAGTGTGAAGTTTTTAGACTCAAACTTTATGCAGAGGTCTGTAATTGAATTACCAAACTTCCATGAGTCCTGTGGTTTATTTCCTTTTTCTATCACTTCTTATGGTTCTCAAAGTATAAGATTAAGCTTCAGAGTTTGCACCATTGTGGGCTGTAAATCTTTTCCAAATGACTGGGTTGGGCAATTGATCACGTGCTTATTCATGAGGATATCCTATTATCTGCATTTGTGCTCAATATTTTTATATCGATGTGCTATTTTCCTTCTTATTAATACAAAGAAGTTTTGTCATATGTATAACAGTTCATTGTTATATGTCTATTATATAAATATCTGTTTTCATCTTTGGATGTAATGGTAATGAAGAAAGTGTTAAGAAAAATATTGCAGTGTCTGGCCTACATTACAGGATAATGATGCTAACATTCATGTAGAAATGCAACTTAGGGAACATACAAGCTTTGGGAGTGATTTATAAAGCTGATCTGGGGTAATTAGCAACATCATCATAAACTTTACCTGTTTTGTTTCTGTTTTCACTTTCTTTTTTTTAGTTTCTAAGTTTAATTACTAGTTTATTTTTTAATTGAAATTTACAAACATATGCATTTGTGAAAATTTTACAGTCATCTAATGTAATATTTACTCAGTTCTCTAAAAGGTGATATTTTGCAAAACTAATGTTATAGCTAGTATATTGTTTTTGCTATAATCATTAATTGGCAAGTTAATATAATCTCTTCTTTCCAAAGGTTCTTTGACTATTCTTTTGCATTGTTTATGTAGATGATTATATTATCTGTAAACAAATATCATTTATGTCTCTCTTCCCAATCTGTGTCATTTACCATGTATTTTCAAATCTGGTCATATTGCATTAGCTAGGATTTCTAGTAGAATGATGAAAATAGTAGTGAAAAGGAACATCCCTGCTGTATTCGTGATCTTTATGTGAAAGCCTTGAATTGTTGGGTTTTGAAAATTTTTTATATATTGTAAATACTAATTCTCTGTCAAATATATCAGAAAATATATTTTCTCCCACTCTCAAGTTTGTCTTTTTATTATGTCAATAGGATCTTTTGCTGAGCATTATTTTAAAAACACAGTTGTAGAATACATACAAAATATTTAGAAAGAGTAATAAATTAAGAGGAAACACTTTACCTGAGATTTTTGTTGTAACTATATGTATGTGTGTATATACATACATACACTTTATGTTCCTAGGGACGGTGTTTTCTCATATAAATTGTAGACTAAGCAAGACTATGTCTACCAAAAGCCTTATGATATCTCATTGTGGTTTTCATTTTATGATTTGTAAATGTCTAATGATAATAAACATGATTTTATGTGCTTATTTCCCATCTGTATATCCTCTCTGGTAAAATGTCTCTTGATAAAAAGTACATTAAAACTGTAGATTGATTTGAGGAGAACTGCCATTTTTATCATGCTAAGTCTTTTAATTCATGAAAATGGCATTTCTCTTTATTTATTTAGATCTTCTTTGATTTATTTTATCAGCATTTTTGAGTTTTCAGTATAGAAATACTATACATGTTTTGGTAAGATTATAACTAGATATTTCATTTTCTTTGAAGCAATTATTAGTGACATTTTATTTTTACTTTCTGTTTTTGCAAGTTGTTAGCATATAGAAATAAAGTTGGTTATTTGTGTTAATCTTGTATCCTACAATCTTGTAGAACTCTCTTTTTACTCTGAGTTTTTTTTCCTTAATGTGGAGATTACTTGAAGTTTTCTCACTGATCATGATGTTTTATTCAAGTAGGGGCTATTTTTTTTCTTCTGTGTTCCTTTATTTCTTCTTTGTTGCAGTGGTTTGGACTTGCAGTGGTTTGATGAGTAAGAACAGCAACAGTGGATATCCTTGCCTTGCTCTTGATCTTCAGGGAAACACTTAATGGTTCTTCGTTATAGAAATTATGTTAGCTATAGGATTTTTGTACGTAATTTTGTCAGCTAAGGTAATTCCACTCTAATCCTAATTTTCTTAGTGTTCTTGTCTTGAATAAATGTTGGATTTTGTCCAATCCTATTTCTGCATTGAAGAAATAGTTTTTCTTCAATAGTATGTTGATACTGAGGATTATATTAATTGATTCACAAATTCTAAACTAGTCATGCATATATGGAATAAATTTCACTTGTTCATGGGGAATAGATATTCTTATGCATTGTTGAAACAACTTATGAGTAGTTGTATTCTTTTTTCTTCCAGGTTTATTAAGGTATAATTGATATATGAAATTTTATATGTCCAAGATGTGCAATGTGATGTTTGTTATGTGAAATGATTAACTCAATTACACTAATTAACATAGCCATAACGTCACAGAGTTACTTTTTTTGTATGTCTATGGTAAGAACTTTCAAAATCTATTCTTTTAGCAAATTTTAAGTACACGATACAGTATCGTTAGCTGTAGTCTCTGGAATTATTTATTCATCTAGCACAATGGGTAAATTTTACGTTTTGGCCACCATCTCCCCATTCCCCACACACACCTTTGGACTTCTTGCCTCAGTTCCTGGCAACCATCAATCTACTCTCTGCTTCCGTGAGTTAGATATTTTCATATTTCACTTGTAAGTAGAATCATGCAGTGTTTACTTTTCTGTGCCTGGTTTATTTTATTTAATATAATATTTTCCAGATTTATTCATGCTGTTAGCTTTTAATTATATTGTTAATAAATTCTTATTCTGAATTTCATTGATTTCTCCTCTTTATTTAATTCCTTTTTTGTGTTTGGGATTGTTTTTCTTTTTCCTTTCCAGTTTCTTGAAGTAGAAACTTAGATCACTGAACTTACATCATTGGTTTGAACATTTCTCGTTTCTAGTTTGAGCAATTAGTGCTATAAATTTCCCTCTCATCACTGCTTAATTTGTATCCTACATATTTTTTGATATGTTATATTTTCCTTTTCATTCAGTTCTATGCATATTTTTATTTCCTTTTTGGCATTTATTGATTTCTAGTTTGATCCCACTATGGTCGTTGTATATGCTTTCTATAATTTGAATTTTTTAATTTATCGAAATTTGACAGATAGCATGCAAATTGGTATATCTTGGTAAATTTCCATGAGTACTTAAAAATGTATATTCTGTTCTTATTGAGTGGGCTGTTCTACAATTATGCCCTCTTGGCTGACTGTGATATTTAAATATTCTATAGGCTTGGTGATCTTCCAGTTCTATCAGTTACTGAGAAGGCAGATTGAAGTCCCCCTCTCCAACTGAGTATTTTCTATTTCTCCTTTCAAACGTTTAAGTTATTTCACATATTTTGGCATCCTATCTAAACTGTGTACACCTTTAGAATCATTATGTCTTCTTGAGGGATTTATCCTTTTATAATTCTTAATGTCCTTCCTCATTGCTGGTAGCACTCTGTGCGCTAAGGTTGTCTTCCTCTTAAATATATAGTGCTGAGTATCAGATGGCATCAGACCTTTTGTTTAAATCAGCAAGTATGATTTATCAAATTCATGAGAAAACAAATAATCTATTTTATGGATCCATATTTCTGCTTCGTTTTCATTGTGTCTCCTTCTTCCTGGGTCTCCAATAGTCTTTATTATTTCTCTTTTCTTAAAGAACTTATTTTAGCCTTTCTTATAAGGTTGGGGACAAATTTGTTTAATTTTCCTTCATTCGATGTCTTTATTTCTACCTAATTCCCAAGGGATGGTTTTACTGATCACAGAATTTGTAATTAAATTTTCTCTCAGCATGCAAAAAATTTCATGCCAGAATTTTCTGGTCTTTGTGGTTTCAGAAGAAAAATATTCTGCCATTTGAATTAATTTTCCCCTCTGAGTAATGTACCATTTCTCTGGCTGATTTCGGGTATTTTTCTTTGTCGTTAGTTTTCGGAAATTTAATTATGATGTGCCTTGCCATGTATATCCTAATTATTTAGTTTCTCAAATCTTTGTGACTTTCATGAAATTTAGAAAGTTTGTAGCCAATTTCTGTCACCTTCACTCTCTGTCTTTTTCATGTAGAATTCTGACAGTACAAATGTTGAATCTATCGTAATTGTCCCAGAAGACTCTGTTTTTGTTGACTCTATTTTGTCCCTGTTTTTACTGATAGGGTAAATTCCATTGTCCTCAAGTTTACTGATCTTACCCTTTGTCATCTCCACTATACAAGGAAGTCCATCTAGTAAGTTTTTAATTCCTCTTGCAGTATTTTTCAGATTTTTAACTTTCATTCGGTTCTTTTTTTATACTCTATTTATTTTCTGAAATCTTCTATTTTTCATTTGTTTTACTTTATTTACTTTCATTGAATTTACTATTGATTGTTTAATGATTTTTTAATAATAGCTGATTAAAATCCTTTTCAGGATATGGTCTTAGTATTCTCATCAGTTGATTATCTTTTCTCATTTAAGTTATAATTCTCTTAGTTTTTCATACAACAAATGATTTTCTATTGTATACTAGAGATTTGGGCTGTTGTGTTTGAAGACTCAGAGTCTTATTCAAATCTTTTATTTTAGCAGGTAATCATCCTGTTTCATTTTAGCACCCAGGTCCTTGCCTATTTTGGGGGTAGTAGTTCCAAAGACACTTAGATTTTCAAAGCTCTTATCAAGTTATTATAGTCTGACTGGTTTGTCCAATACTATTGGGACTGCCCTGACCCCTGCTGGGGCTGCTGAGGAGATGGTCTCTCTGTGGAGGGTGGCGGCAAGTCTCAGACCCACCGTGATGGAGAGGCTTCTTGTACTAAGTCATTTCCTGTGCCTGAGCTCTACTTGGTGGTTTATCTTTCTTCCTGAGCACTCCTCAGTTGCAGAGTGAAGGTTTGGTCCTGGCAGGGAATAAGACTTTGCTGGGACACTTATTGTTTGTGGAGATCTAGGTTATTATTCCTTTGCAGCATGTCAATCTTGCTTGATGTGAGGAGATTTCCCATTCATTCTAGGAGAAGAATAAGACTACTTGGACTTCTTTCAGTCACTAGGTCAAGTGTGCAGGAATGTTGTATCTGAGTTGCTTTGTTCTTTTGCATAGGGAGTCATAAGATGATGTTTCACTGTAAATTTTCTCCTGTCGTAGGACTCAAAGCCCAGTATTATTCTTCTCACTACCTTTCAATGTTCCCTTTTGTTCATGTCTAGCATTATTTTCAGAGTTTGTGGTGGTGCTCTGCCAAGGAGAGCAGGAGGTGATAGGTCTACAGCATCTTCCCTGACTAGGAGTCCTTTCAAATCCTTTGAACATTAATGTGGGAATCCATGAGAGTCCCTGTCTCTCTCTATTCTTCTCTGATCTTTGATTTAGTGACCTGAGTTCTCTAAAATGACAAGGAGAAACACAAATTTATCTCAGCATGTCTTATGTGTGTTTAATTAGTTGGCTTTGACATTTCTTAGGATTTTTCTCCAAGGTGAAGCTTATATAACCCTTGTGTGTTTCTCCCAGGAGTTCACAATGAGTGAGTGTGTGTGTGTGTATTTTAATCTCAACGCTTTCTGTAAAATTGTCATGTCAGGCCAAACAGAAAGAAGAAAACATGCACCAAAGTAACTACTGGATATGACAACTTAATAACAAATCTTCAACATTAAAGTCAATATAATTATCAATAGCACATCAAAACATTCAGATCTATTTTTAATATGTGCATTGTGTGCATATATTTAAGAAGGTATCACCCATAATGGGGCCTAAGTTGATAATATTTATGCTTTAATTAGTCACATACCTTCATAATTTCCCTTGCTAGTTATGAAGAATTTAGACCACTTAGATTTTCTTAGAAACTCTGCATGATGCATCTGTCCATACTTTCAACAACAAACACTAGTACATACTTTGTTCACATTTTGGTTTTCCAATGAATCCCCTGGAGAAAGCACAGGTAGTGCACAAATATGTTTAAGCTTCTGTGGCACAGAGGTTTTGGGTGGAATTACTGGCTTACATAGGTTCACTTCTGCAGCTACAATATGGGAACCTTAATCAAAGGGGAACATTTAGTACCTTTGTTTTCAATAGTAAATTCTGCTTCCTTTTCAGTCTTAGCCACAGTCAAGTCAAAAAATTAGGTATCTTGATAGTCTTAATGTGCAACTAATCTGGAAGAAAGTGTTTTAGACTACTTAACTACAGTTTCAAGTTCTCCATCTTTATTGTATGATTTTTATTTGTTTACTTATTTATGGTTAATTCATTCATTCATTAGTCTGAAGCATTCCTTTTTGATTTCTACTGTCCTGGTACAGATTGAAAACCTACTGAGTCAGTCATTCATTGACATAAGATATATCTATTCATTCTGGTATGATTTATAGTAGTATAAACACTTTAGAGAAATGACTAATTAAAATTTGAAACATTCACACTTTGCAGTGCTATAGCCCTTATCTCTGAATATGTTAATGCTGCCAACCTCTTTATTCTTCTGGTAAAAATACAATTGAAGATATATTTGATATTACATCTCTGTTCTTCATGTCTCTTAACTACTTTTCTACTTGTATATTTTTCTCTGTCTTTCTATACTGAATTCCTGCTTAGATACTTATAAATATCTTTTTAAAAATAATTTTATTAAATCATAATTGTGTACTTATAAATATCTTATAGCTTAAGAATTCTGTCTTCTTGTGAAAGGGCTTACTAAGAAACGCACTTACTGAAATTTAATTATACATTTTTTTACCTCAAATTTGTATTTGATCTTTTATCTCCCTCCTTTATATCGAATGGCCATTTTTATAGTCTCTTGTTATTTACTCAAATTTTTAATTATATTTTTAGTCTACTAAACCTTTTTTTTCAGTTTTTTGGCTGGGGCCAGGTTTGAACCCGCCACCTCTGGTATATGGGTCCGGTGCCCTACTCCTTGAGCCACGGGCACTGCCCCTACTAAACACATTTTTAATTTAAATTTTAGGTCAGATAATTCCAATATCTAAAATCTTACTATGTCTGAATTTACTATGCATTGTTTTCACTGGATTTTGCAAAACTATTTTGTTTCATTGAATGTTTTATTGATTTTAATCATAACTTCATATTTCATACAATTTTATTTGTAAAAGTTCTTTAGTCTTGGGGCGGTACCTGTCGCTCAGTGGGTAGGTCGCCAGCCCCATATTCCACAGTTGGTGGGTTCGAACCCATCTCTGGCCAAACTGCAATAAAAAAAATAGCGGGGTCTTGTGGCGGGCACTTGTAGTCCCAGCTACTTGGGAGGCTGAGGCAAGAGAATTGCTTAAGCCCAAGAGTTGGAGGTTGCTGTAAGCTATAACGCCATGGCACTCTACTGAGGATGATAAAGTGAGATTATGTCTCTTAAAAAAAAAAAAAAAGAATTATTTAGTCTCTGATTTAAAGATGCTTAACTCTGTTTCAGTTTATTTAGACTAATATGAACTCATGATACAGACCTACAAAAGGCCATTAAATGTTTTCAAAGTCAGAAAAGAAGTTATTTATACTCAAAGTGAAAGTTCAAGGCAACACATTTTCCTTGTGGTTAGTTGAAGGACATGTTTTTCTATTTCCCATTTACCCTGAAGTTGTGCTCTTTTGAGATCACAGCTTTAACATATGGAATTTCCAATTAGACTTCCACCACTGGCACACACTAAGTTTTTATATATTTTATATTTCTATTTTCAAGACCCTGATGAAATCTTCAGGTACTTTAAATGATTAAGGAGAATTACAACTTTAGTTGACTTTTGCATTTTTTTCACTACTCAGGAATAATAATTTTACTTTCTGAGAATTTCTTACCATCTTTTTGGCCAACTAAATCATTTAAATAATTTGTTTTATTTTACTTATAATTAATTTCATCCATCTTTTTCAAAATTTTTTTTAGTCAATAGAGTTTTTTAGTTAATGCATTTGTTTATTAAAGTATTTAGTTTTCAATTTCACAGAACTGGAAGTCTGATGACAAACTTAGATGCTAGCTTATACTTTCAAATTTTCCTATGGTGGAAGAAATCAGTTGCCAGTGGTCCAGCACAACTGGATAAAAAGCAGTTGCTACTTAAATATGGCAATGCCAGTAATGAGTACTCATGTCATGAAATTCTGCTTAAGTATTCCTCTTCTATCCTTTGATAACATCCTTTTTCTTTAAATTGTTCTATTTTAACATTTTACAGCATATTCAGTTTTTAATTCCTTGTTTAGTGGCTAAAATTCCTACTAGACATTGTGGTGTCTATTGAGGGAAGGGTCTTATCCTTTGTTCTGTTTAAATTATTTAAAAAATACATTTTATTTTTCTAGAGTAGTTTTAGGTTCATAGCAAAATTGAGCAGAAAGTACAGAGAATTCCTGTATTCCCTTTTTCCTCACACACACACAACTTTCTCCACTATCAACATCTCATCCACCACTTATCAACATCTCATCCATAGTGATATAATTATTACAATCACCCTACTTTGACATGTACATCATTATCATTCAGGGTCCATAGCTTCCATTAGAGTTCCTTCTTGTTGTTGTATGATCTATGTGTTCAGATGACTGTATAATGGTACATTATGTATGTGTATTATAGTACACAAATTGAATAGTTTTATCTCCTTGAAAATCCAGTCTTATTTAGATTTTCAAAATAAAATAAACTTAAACTCTTACAATCACTGATCTTTATAACTCATAGTTTTACTATATCTTTTGGAAGGGATTTTGGACATTTTAGAAAATTAGTATGATTTCTTTCTTACCCATTTGATAGAATTCACTTGGAAGCCATCTGGGCCTGTTGCTTTCTGGTTGGGAGGTTGTTTATTATTGATTCAATTTATTTTATATATAAATACACACATATATATGCCTATTAATATTGTCAATTTATGCAAGTTTTGGCAGAATGTATCTTTCAAGAAATTTGTCTATTTCATTTGTTATCAAATTGTAGATGTAGAGTTGTTAAGAATATATATTTTTATTCTTTTAATGTCCGTAGTATCTGTAATGATGTATCTTTCATTTCTAATATTAGTAATTTTTGTCTTTTCTCTTTTTTCTTAGTTAGCCTGCTAGAGAGTTATCAATTTTAGTGGTCTTTTAAAACAAATGGTTTTTGTGTCTATTGATTTTTTCTCTTGAGTTCCTATTTTCAATTTCACTTAGTTATGTTCTACTTTTCTTATTATTTCATTTTGTCTACTTACTTTAAAATGAATTTTCTCCTCTTTATCTAGATCGTAAGATAAAAACTTAGATTCTTGATTTTCAATCATTTTTTCTTTCTAATATATGCATTCATTTCTACAAATTTCCCTGTAAGCATTGTTTTCACTATCCCACAAATTTTGATAAGTTGTATTTTAATTTTCAATTAGTTCAAAAAATGTATTTTTAAATATTCCTAGAGGGGCAGAGCAAGATGACAACTGGAAGCAGCTTCTGAAAGAGGCTCCAGTCCAAAAGGAAAAATAACCTCCAGAAACTGCACAATTAAGCTGAAAATTGGGAGCCCAGGCAAGAGAGAGAAGTGATAACTGCAGGTCACCTCTGTTGAGGCAAGCTATGACTCCAAGAAAGCAAGCTTCAGGTAGAAAATTCATCTGAAAGGAAAAGTATCCATCCCCTTCCTCAAGAAAGCTGTGGATTTTTTTGCTTTTCTGTTTCCTTTCTTTTGTCTCTTTGCTTGCTCCTGCAGGTTTTCTACAGACAAGCAGAGAACAATGGACCTCTTGTCTCACTCCACAAAAGAGTGCAGTGGGAAATGGGGTCTTCTTATCCCAGAGCAACCCTGATGTGACTCTGAACACTGTCTTACTAGGCAGAAAAACGGAACTAAAGTTTTCCCCACCATGCTGAACTTATAGTACACCCTTCCCCCCTTACCTAGTGAAAGAGAAACCTAACCCCTGCTGAGACTGAGGAAGGAGGTTCTTGGGTAGCTCCCGCCCCTTCCTGCCAGAACAAGCACCCCACTGGCAAAAGACTCCAGGGGGCTGCAGTGAGCTTCCCTCCCTCTGTCCAGGGAATCTGCTGGCAACCTTATGGCCCTGTGCCCAGGCAACTTCATGGCGCTGTGCCTGGCACCAGCAGGGCCTCTGCAGGTCTGCCTCCAACCAGGAAAATCCTCAGTGACTGCGCAGCCCTGCGCCAAGTGCTTGCTGGGCCTCCGCAGGTCCACCTTCTGCCAGGGACTCTGCCAGCTACTGCTAGGCCTCCATAGGCCTGCTCAAGGGCAAGAACACCCCCAGTGACCACATGGATCTGTGCCTGGCACCCACAGGGCTTCTGCAGACCTGCCCCCACCCCGGCCAGGAACTCCCCAGACGACCACGCGGACCTGTATCCTGAGCCTGCAGGGTCTCTGCATGTCCACCTTCTGCCAGGGACTCCGCCAGCGACTGTCAGGTCCATCCCGGGCCAGGAACTCCCCTGGTGACTGTGCCAACCTGTGCCCCATGCTTGCTGGGCCTCTGCAGGCCAGTCTTCTGGAAGGGACTCTGCCAGCAACTGCCAGGCCTCCATAGGCCTTCCCCCAGCCAGGGACTCCCCTGGCGACCACGCAGACCTGCACCTGGCACCCAGAGGGCCTCGTCAGGTCTGCCTTCGGCCAGGGACTCCAGGAGCAGTGGGACCGGGGCCCACCCTCTAAGCCCTCCTTCTGTAGCACTCCCTGCCTCTGTGTGGAGTCCTCCTCCTGGCCAGAGACTGCTGGAGCCGTGGCTCTCTTTGCCGAAGTCACTGGGTGCCTGGCACTCCCAGAACCATGTGCACCATCCCCAACCTTGCTGCTGGATCCAGGGGTGCCACACTCCAGAGCTACTTCCACAGCCAGAACTCCCTGGCTGTGTCACTCCCAGAGGAGTGACACAGGGTCACTCCCTACAAAGTTCCAACAATGATAGAGTGATTCCACTGGGGTCTAATCTTGGAGAGACATTATCCCAACTCTGAGGATGGCCAGAGGCAATGGTGAAAAACAATCATGGGCGGAATCAACAGAAAAACTCTGGCAATATGAATAATCAGAGTAGATCAACTCTTCCAAAGAATTACAGGGCAGACTCAGCACAAGATCCCTTGAATAGGCAAATAAATGGCTGAACTGTCAGAAATTGAATTTGGAATCTGGATAGCAAATAAGATGAGCAGAATGGAGGAAAAGATGGAATTAGAATTTCAAGCAGTAAACCAAAAGATGACGCAAAAGATGTCTCAAGAATTCAATGAATTCAAAGACAAAATGACCAAAGATTTTGACACATTGAGACAAGAATTTGCAGTCCTTTAAAATCTGAGAAATTCAGTAGAATCCCTCAGTAACAGAATGGAGCAAACAGAAGAA
>CAUYON010108021.1:0-24006 GCA_963573935.1 Arctocebus calabarensis
TTTTTTGAGACAGAGCCTCAAGCTGTCACCCTGGATAGAGTGCTGTGGCATCACAGCTCACAGCAACCTCCAATTCCTGGGCTCAAGCAAGTCTCTTGCCTCCGCCTCCCAAGTAGCTGAAACTACAGGCGCCCGCCACAACACTCGGCCATTTTTTTTGGTTGCAGCTGTCATTGTTGTTTGGTGGGCCCGTTCTGGATTTGAACTCACCAGCTGTACGTGGCTGGCATCTTAGCCCATTGAGCCACAGGCGCTGAGCCTAACTTTCTTTTTTTGATCATCAACATAATTTACTAGTGTGATGCAAGTTTAACTTGTAGGTTCAAGTGTGCCATGAGATAAAAAAGGTTGAAAAATACTGATTTAACCTATAGTAACTGGCTCTTCTTATGTGGTCACATCTGGCCAGACTGTGAAGAGGAATGAAATACTTGTGAAAGCACATTATATGGCTGTTGATATTATTAAGGGCTACTGATGTTATTGAAGTAAATATCCAACTTGACAGCAGGTGGCAGAACATAATGGTTCGGGGCATGTGCCCTGGAAGGCCTGGAGTCAAATGGTCAAATCTGGAGTTTAACAAGCAGTGGTTATGCCACATTGGGCTATGAGAAATTATATAAAACTCCACACCCCGCTGTTTCCTCCTGTGTAAAAAAAGGACAGTGAGAATAGAACCTACCTCCTAAAACAGTTTTTGAGGTGTAATGCCTGGGAAACAGTAGGTGTTCAGTAAATAGTTATTTTTACCTTCACTAAGTCCACTCAGTCACCTTTGAGCTACGTTGGCACTGATATCCCTGCACTGATGCAAGGAACTCTAACAAGATCAAGACCAGAGCATGTGTGTACATGTACATGAGCTGTATGTGTAAAACCTTGTGCAAAAGGTAAAGTAAGATAAACATTTAAAAGCTAAGCTAAGCAAACCCATTATAATATTGTTACATACATACGTGTAGTTCTTTCTGTTTCAGAATATTGTTTGCACAATTTAATTAATTAAATAAAAGTAAAATTAACATTTTTGTCATAAGGTCAAAATGCAAGGAGTACGAGGTTTCTTTCTGGCTAAAAATGTTTTGTAATAGGCCAGGCACAAGTGGCTCACACCTGTAATCCTACCACTCTAGGAAGCCAAGGCAGGTGGATTGCTTGAGCCCAGGAGTTCAAGATCAGCCTGAGCAAGAGCTAGACCTCGCCTCTGCTAAAAATAGAAAAATTGTGCCAGACGTAGTGGCACATGCTTGTAGTCCCGGGTACTTGGGAGGCTGAGGCAAGAAGATCACTTTAGCCCAGGAGTTTAAGGTTGGTGGATACCACAGCACTCTACGCAGGGCACCACAGTAAGATTCTGTCTAAGGAAAAAAGAAAAGGAAGGAAGGGGAAAGGAAGGGAAGGGAAGGGAAGGGAAGGGAAGGAGGGAGGGAGGGAGGGAAGGAAATGTTCTGGAATTAGTGGCTTCCCAACTTTGTGAATTGAATATATGAAAATGCACTGAACTATATACTGTAAAAGGGTAAATTTTATAGAATGTGACTTATATACCAACAAAAAATTATACCTCTAAAAAAATTATTGAAACTTTTATAGCTATTAAATTAAATATTTAGCAGAGATAAAAATAAAACCAGATTTCAAACTTCATCTCCACTGGAGGGGGTTGAGGGGTCTGTCAAATGACAAAACTATGCCTGTGCTGGTGGGCAGGTGAGAGGAGCCTGTCATTCTCCTGTTTCTACCTGGTGACACTTGCACCGTTTTCCCTCTGGCTGGGCCCCGAAATTCACATGGCAACTCTCACACCGTTGTGGGGTTAAGATGAGTATAACTGAGGAGCAGCTAGAGAATAATGTGCACGTAAACTCACCACACCGAACAACTCAGGTTATGCTGGTAACAAACTCAAGTCAAATTGAACAGGAACAATACGTAAGTCCCTAAGAACATTAAAAGCTCTTGTAAAAACCAAGTGTCTGTGGAAAATCACTTCTTACATCGTGGTCCAGGAGATCTGAAGACTCCACAATAAGGAAAGCATTTCTGCAGGTTTCACGGGACTTCTGATGGTAAAACCTCTGGCTTTTGTCTATGACAGCGTGGCTTACTGGCACTGCTCACCCTCAGGTAGGGCTGCAGACTCCAGACACGAGTAGATCCAGAAACAGGGCTAGATTCGGAGGGAGAGCAAAGAGGATGTTTACCGAATACTTCCATATGCGAGGCACTAGTCCAAGCATTTTGGGCACCCCGTGGCACCCAAATCTTAGAAGAGCCTCTGCAGTCGGCCTATTCTAGTCATCTCAGTTTAGCAGACAAGGAAGCACAGGTGGCGCAATTCAAACAATTAGTAAGTGACAGAGTATTTGGACCCGGGGGTGTCATTCTCCCCATTCACCGTCCTCGTTACTAGACTAACACTGCTTCTACAGGTTTATTCGGGACATCCAAAATGCTCTGAAGACTATTGCAGTTATTTACCAGGAAAGCCTCTTTGGGGAGGAAGCATTCAAAAAGTTCTGGTAAAGAGACAGAGAAGGCTTCAAGAGGTGGAGATGCCGGGCAGCGCTTGTGGCTCAGGGAATAGGGCGCTAGCGTCATATACCGAGGGTGGCGGGTTCGAACCTGGCCCCAACCAAACTGCAACAAAAAAATAGCCAAGCATTGTGGCAGGTGCCTGTAGTCCCTGCTACTTGGGAGGCTGAGGCAAGAGAATCACCTAAGCCCAGGAGCCGGAGGTTACTGTGAGCTGTGATGCCACAGCACTCTACCGAGGCAACAAAATGAGACTCTGTCTCTAAAAAAAAAAAAATAAAAATAGAGAGAGATGGAGTTGCTGAGGCCTACACAGAGAGTGAGGTCACAGGGAAGAACATTGGAAGCAAGAGATCAGCAGAGAGAGACACACAGAGCCTTCGTCAGAGTAAGTCCATCACCAGCACCACATGCAGGGGGCCCTGAAGAAGGCAGAGGTGAGCAAGGTGTGGCAGGAAGAACAGATCAGGGCCATACCCAGCGGTCTTGAATGCCGGCCCTGAGTCTGGGCTTAAAGAACGATGACAACATTGAAGGCAAAATGAGCTCCATCAATATGCCTGTGCTCTAATCCAGGAACCACTGCATACACAAAAGTGACTCAGCCTTCCTATGTAATATTGTATGTATAAAGACAGTTTCCTCGAACCCTCTAAGTTAAATCTTCTATTTCCCTTTGAAGCATTGTTGAGAAAGCTATTCTTTTAGTCAGTCTCTCTTTTTAAAATTTGTGTGTTCGATACTTCTATTCTACATGGCATGTGGCTGACAAGGTGATACAGCATGGTGAGAATGGTGCATGTGGGTTCTGAATTCTAATCTTGACGCTTCCTTGTAGATTCCATTCATTCATTCATTTAACATCCATTTGATTAACTTAAGTATAGGAAGACCTGTAATAGATGGAGAGACTTAATGAATTATGCCCTACAAGAGTTAAGTCTATTAGGAAACAAGACCAACACCAAAATACAAATTCCAAAACATACGCTAATTACACAAGCATGACAGAGGAAGTCCAAGTAGGCAACTAGTTCAGGAAGGCTTCGTGAAGGTAGGGAGTTCTATGCTAGCCTAGATAGACAGTGACGGACAAGGAAAGCATCGCTGACAAGGATGACAACAAAGGCACACAGAGGTGCTGGCACACAAGCCCATTCCGGCTTATTCACATATAATGACAATAGAATTGAGAAAAATGCCCAAGAGGAGAAGTTGTTCAGTCATGCTCTGATTTTCTCTCTAAAATCATTTCTTCTCGAATTCTCGATTTCAAATAAGAACAGGAAAGGGAAAGCGCAAGAGAAAGAACCAATGATTAGCTACCTCTTTGCTGATCGGCTATCTCAGCTCTCTCTTGTCTGTCCGGGGAACTTGTTTGTTGCTCTGCGCACTTCTCCGCTTCTTTGAGTGTCTATAATAGAGTTGAATGGAAATAACAGCAGCACCAGTTTCTCCAGCAGGGCTGTGGGGATGCTGATGCTTCACTTGCCTGGCCCATTTAGATTGCGTGAAGATAAATGGCAATCATGTTTCATCATGTATTAATTTCCTTCTTTCATCTGAGAACTCCATAACATATTACAAACATTATTCCTTGCAAAATCTCTGTGAAGTAGAGAGGTGAGTAATACTGTTGCCCCCATTCCCATGCTGTAGGTACTGAGTCATAAAGCTGTTCAAGGGCACGTGTCCTTAGCATGGAGTGGAACCTGAAACAGGTGAAACATTTCTGCCTCATCATCACTGGCAATTAGCTGGCCCAAGCTTCCTCTTCAGTTCTCATTACACAAACCTGGTATTTGTAAAGTACCTGATACCTTCAGTTACAAAATTTTATCTAAACTCAAGGTTTTACTGTTATTGTTAATTACCCTAACCTGCACTAATATTAGGCTAGTAGAGTAGCAAGCAAAGATGTGATATTCCAAAGAGGAATCACCTGCCTCAAGGCAGTGGCATGAAGTTTAATTGAATTAATTAATGTTTGTAAAACATTTAGTAGCAGTAAGATTAAAGGGTCTGATACAAAGATACAGGGCCTCCCCATTAATTACAGAAGAAAAGATTCAGCTGATAGCTATATCTGTTTCTCTGAAGAATTTCTCTCAATCATCCCCATTCAGCACCAGATTCTGACCTTCTCCAAGGTAGTTTGGGTGGTCTGTTTTTCCACATTCACAAGAGCCCTCCTTCCTTTCTGCTATTTCCAAAAATAAAAGCACCACTCCGGAGGTAAGGCAGCTCCCCTTCTGTGAAGCTTACCTCACTTGGCAACTATTATGACAATTGCAGGTCATTAAGGACAATCTATTTTTTTAAAAAAAAGCTAGGAGAGTCTCTACATAGAAACTTCATGCCAGTATACTTAATTTTGAGGCATTTTAACCTGAAAGTCAGAATATACAAAACAATACATGTTAAGGTATAACTGTAAGAATCAGAAATTACTATAACAGATTGGGCCTTAGAAATTGCTAGCTTACCTTCATCCTATCTCAGGTGGAAAAAAAAGTCCCAGGAAAACTATATAATTATTTGTCCAAGATCACAAACTATAAGAGCTTGACTCAAACCATAGTCTGCAGTCTTATATGCACAGGGTGGCCATAACATTACAACTATCTAAATTGCACACGAACTTTACGGCCATCCTGTGTAATGAATATACGAGTTTGCAAATTCATCCTAGAAAAAGTGCTACATGCCCCTCATACTGAATAGCACTATGGTTACATTCAAAGTACTTCCCTTGGGAAGTTATGCACCAATGCTAGCACCCAGCAAGTTTGGAACGCTTTTCATGGAGTGGCCATCAGAGCTGTCATCGTGTAACGTCTCACAATTAAGTTCAAGAATTATATAGAGGGACATCCTAGAAAAAATGTTTTGAAGGATGGACGAGGAGCTGGCGTCAGTGCATAGCTTCCCAAGGGGAGTACTTAGAAGGAGATCCTAGTGATCTTCAGGGATGAGGTGTGTAGCTCTTTTTCTAGGGTGAGTTCTCAAACTTAATTGTCTGACCTCATGTAGCACCATCCTGCTACTTACTTTTTGTAAAGGAATCAGAATAGGATACTTTGAACTAGTTCCTCTAGAATATTTACAAGAGGATTTCTTTTATGAAGTATTGATTTAAATAGAATGTTTCCAGAACCCACCAATTGTGTAACTCCACGGCCATGTCACAGAATTAGGGCATAGCCAATTACTTAGGCCGTTTCTAGAGGGCTTGGGACAAAGTATTAGACCCACCCAATTACCCAGAGGTAAAAATCCAGGCTGGTGATATTGTGGGTGCTAACCAAAGAATCTACCAGGCAGTCGCAGCTTACAGCAATCTTTGTTTGTATCTCAGAAGAGCAGTTGGCCAAGGGGAAGGAGAAAGACTCCTTAAGACAGAAACAGGAATGTTTCCAGCAAGCAGTTAGTGACGGGGCAGGTGATACTTGGAAAACCAGACAGGAAGCTGGCTCCAAAGAGTCTGTCCTCTGGTGGCCAAACTCAGTGAGCCGCGCAAAGTGGAAGGACTTGCATGGCACAACAGTCCACTGCCTGGCCCCTTTCTCCACCTAGGATGTTTAGACAATAGGTAGAAAAAATTCAGCCAGGGGCTTGGCTTGTTTAATTTTTTTTCTTTATTTGAACTGTGGGCTACCTAATCAATTTCTTCTTTCTTTTTTTTTTTCTTGCTAAACTGATGGGTAACCTGACTGAATTCCTAACCTTCATTCTATCCATGTGGGTCTGTCTACCCCCCACCCCTCCACACACACACACACACACACCAATTCCCTGTTGCCAGGCTCAAGGATACACGTCTGAGGGAGCCGGTCTCGCCATGTAGCAAGCACCAAGGAGGTAACAGATTTCTGCATGTTTTGGGGGAGGGGGGTCATTGATTCTGTCCCTTCCTCTCCCTCCTTTTCACATCCATGTGCTCACTCTCACGAACTAGTGGCCTAGAGTTCTAGTCATTAAGGGAAGAGCTTCTTACCATCTGGGACATCCCTGCTTGAGTAGAGGGTGCTGGGGAAGGAGGCCCTGGGGCAGACTCTGTGTGGTGTCTTGAGGGCCTTCCTGCACACATAATGGTAGGGGCCTGGCATGTGGGCAGAGCTGAGAACAAGGTCAAAGTCAGCCAATGCACTTGACTTCACCAAGAAAATACCCCTGAGAATTATAAATATATAAATTTTCCTGTTTGTCCTCCTTTGGTGTAGCACTATTGATCTATTAGCAAATGTTCTGTCTTGAAGCTACCTCAGTAAATAACAATACCTCAAAGGGAAAAAAAAAAAAAAAAGGCAAGAAACCTCAGCCCTAGGGCAGCATTCCAATTTCAGGTGGCAACCTGGCAAGAGAAATGCAAATCTTTATTCTAAGAAAGGAGCTGGGGCCCAAGGCAGGTTGCCAGGTAGGAACTCGGAACGGTAGTGCCCACAGGGGACCTTCTGCTTAGGGACGAGGCAGGAGCCCAATAAGCAGTATCAGGATACTGCCTCCCATCAGAGTGGCAGGAAGGTGGCATGGGAATAGCATAAGGCCAGGCTGAACTCAGGACTCCAGCCACAGGCCTGGGATGACCCAGGAACCAGCAGAGCCCTGGCCGGGAATCAGGAGCAGGTCCCTGCTGGGGATGGAGAGAGGGGCAAGGCTGGGCCTCCAGAGGGCCTCCTTGTCCACCTTTCTTCTGAAGTCCACTTTAGAATGAGTTATGCCGATTACCTCTCATCAGCATATAAGACGGGAGGAGACGCTCAAGTGCATCAATCAGTGATATGTGGAGGGAGAAGAGATTGAAATTAATGACTAAAGAAGTTCAGAGCTTTTATTTGTATATTACACATGTCTTTCAATGCCCGAAGCAAATTAATAATGGGAAATGTTACTTCCTAGTGTAAAAATGAAAGTGCTATAATAGAGCGAATGCACCTTTTAGTTCTCAGAACTTCTCCTCTTTGGTGTGTTCTCCAAGGGGGCTCTCTGAGGTTTCTTTACGTGTCCTCCAATCCTCAATCAACCCTGCCAAAGCACCTCAAATAAACAACTTAAATAAAATTGTGCTTGCCATGAAAATGCAACTTTAAAACGGGTCCTCCAGCTTCCTGTTCTCTGTTCCTAAGGATGCCTTTGGGGGCCGTCACTATCTTGGCACTCCTTTGCACAACTGTGTGAAATACACAGTAAAGACAGCATTCTATTCTATGATATCAAAGTAAGGACAAGTAACATTATGTATACATGCCCAGTCCAGTGTGGACCACATTATATAAAAGTTGTTTTTTTGTTTTGTTTTGTTTTTTGAGACAACTCAAGCTGTCACCCTGGATAGAGTGCTGTGGCATCACAGCTCACAGCAACCTCCAATTCCTGGGCTCAAGCGAGTCTCCTGCCTCCATTTCCCAAGTAGCTGAGACTACAGGCACCTGCCACAATGCCCGGCCATTTTTTGGTTGCAGCTGTCATTGCTGTTTGGCGGCCCTGGGCTGGATTTGAACCCGCCAGCTCAGGTGTACGTGGCTGACACCTTAGCCCGTTGAGCCACAGGCGCCGAGCCTATATGAAAGTTTTTTAAAGAAAAATTTTGTAGTAGTTGATCAGTTGATCAGTGCTTTTTTGAGACTAAGTCTCACTTTTGTCGTACTCAGTAGAGTGCCGTAACATCATAGCTCACAACAACCTCAAACTCTTGGGCTCGAGAGATCCTCTTGCCTAAGCCTCCCAAATAGCCGGAACTACAGGTACCTGCCACAATACCCAAGAGAGAGAACAGGGTCTCTCTCTTGCTCAGGCTGGTTCAAACTTGTGAGCTCAGGCAATCCACCACCTCAGCCTCCCAGAGAATGTTTTTCTTCCCTAAAAAAATAATAAAATAAAATGAGGAAAAAGACAAAAAGGAAACTATTTTATTAATCTTCCTGAAGTAAGCATACTCAGTTTACTAAAGGGTTGCTTGAAGAGTGTCATCAAGACAAGAGCATTAAGAGAAGGTCTGGTTAAATCCACAGATCTTACCACCCTGGCCTATACACCTAGTTCACCTTTGTGAGGAACACAACCCACTAGGCCTGTATTCTGCCACCTGCAAGTCTGGTCCCAGCATATATACCTTGTGACCAAATCTATGTGGCATTTGGCCACTTGAAGAATTATTCAAATATCAATTACCTGGCCAAAATCTTGGCCAGGCATGATGGCTCACATCTGTAAGGTTAGAACCCTGGGAGGCCAAGATTGGTGGATTACTGGAGCTCATAAGAAGAGAGACTCCGTTTCAAAAAGAAACAAATCCCTACATGAGGGTAAACAAGCTGATAAGAGAAATTTAACGATGTCCTATGAAATGCATTTGCAGGCACTCGTGAAGGTGCTTATCTAGAGGAACAGGGGATATAGCAAGCACAGCTTGGTCATCTTGAAACACTGACGGCTTATCATGTAAGAGGGGATGGACACTGGCCTACTGATCCCAGGGGAAGAACGAGGATTGAGAGGTGGAAACTGCTGCCTAATGATTAACAGTAAGGGCTTCCTTCCATCATGGGGACCATAGTGACTGCTTCACAGATACACCAGGCTATATTTAGTTCTTGGTGTATGTGCAGCTTATTTTATTTCCATTCAACTTCAATAAAGTAAAATAGAGTATGAGCTTTAATATCCGATAGTTTGGACTGAAACTGTTGCTCTTACCACTTACTATGTGTATTGGTGTGATCTAGAACAAATTGCTTACCTTCTACTAAGTCTCTTGGACTCTATGAAATTATGATGCCTATAAAGTGCTTAGCATGGAGTCAACGCATGCCAAACATTACAGGCAAACTATTACAGGGTACTTTGAATTTTGTGAAGTATTTACCATTGGAATGGGTAGTTTAGCATAAGCATGTGCCTAGGAGGGGATAACTGGAGTGAGTTTCTAGAACCTTTGAAAGGTCATCAAAGAGCACCAGAAAGAGAATCACGGTCAGCCTCTGGGAGCTTCACTGTCTAACTTGGGGCAATCTTAGCTGTTCGAATAAGACACAATAAAAGCCAAATAATCTTGACATTAGAAGGACCTTTAGAGATTGTGTGGTCTTATTCCCATCCAATGGGAGTAAATCCTACTCTATCCATGAGGTTCCCAGGGTAAGGGATGTCCCTTCTTCTTCTTCCCCTTCCCAGGGTCCCTGCAGAGGCTCCTCACAGTCAGAACTCTCTGCTGGTTTTCTGGCAGCCAGGAGCTTAACATACCAAACTCTATTAAGTGGTCAAGTATTTTGGAATAGGGCTGGGAAACACATTCACTTCCTCTCTTGCTCTCCTGCTACTTGGTGTTAAATAAGTCACTTCACTGCTGAGCCTCAGTCGCTGACTCTGTGTAATGCAGCTGATATTACTCACCCCACCCTTATGACCTTCTAAAGCATTCAGTCTTCTTCAGCGCAGAGCTCAGGGCTGCTGAATGGCAGGTCATGAGGCTGCCATCATGGGAGACAGGAGAAACAACACTGATTGACAGAGAATGGAGTGCCCAACTCCCCAACTCACAAATCGGTACAGTCGCCAAAAGCAAACAGACCAGGAGCCTTCTTGCTCCCAGCCTGAGCAAGAGTGAGACCCCATTTCTAAAAATTAACTGGCATTGTGGCAGGCACCTGTAGTCCCAGCTACTCTGAGGCAAGAAGAGCCCTTGAGCCCAAGACTTTGAGGTTGCTATGAGCGATGAGGCTGCTTCACTCTACCAAGGGCAACAAAGTGAGACTCTGTCTCAAAAAAAAAAAAAGATCCTTCTTTCCCCTTAAGTCATATGGATCCATTTCCAGCAGTTGTTCTCTGAAGGTAACATACCCACCTTTGATCTCTTAACCTACTCTTTTTTGCTGCCACCCTAAATACCAGTTTCACTTACTGAAATTCAACACCTTAGTGATTACCCTTAATCTTGGACCTCCAAGCTTTTCTTTGCTTTGATCTTTTTAGCCCCCACGATACAGCAGATGGTCTGCAGCTTGTACTTGCCCCAGACCTCACCATGCCACATGTACAGGCAGCAGCTGGTCTGCCTTCTTATTCAGCACACCTGCAACCCACTAGGCCTGGTATTCTGCCTGGGATAATCTGTGATTTCTCCTGAGCATGCAGCTCAGAACCTTCTTTGCTAGGCCCTCCCAGCACCTGGAAGATGGTAGGAGTCTCACATCCCTTCCCCTCCATCCTTACAAAATCACACTCACACAGGAACATGCACACACATACTCTCCAGCACTCCTCGTCACACTTCCATCAGACCCATTGGTAAGAGCTGGGTCACCAGTCCTTTCCACTCTATTTCACACCCATTTCACTTACTCTTTGGAAGGCCTTTTGCTACTTTCTTCAATCTTTTGGCCAGAGTCCCATCCCAAGTTATCACTCACAAAGCCTAGTGTTGTGGTTCACAATGTTTTTGGTTCTTATTAAAATATTTGATGGGCTCGGCTCCTGTGGCTCAGCAGGCTAAGGCGCCAGCCACATACACTTGATCTGGCAGGTTCGAATCCAGCCCCGGCCCGCCAAACAACAATGACAGCCGCAACCAAAAAAAAAAAAAAAAAAAATGGCCGGGCGTTGTGGCAGGCGCCTGTAGTTCCAGCTACTTGGGAGGCAGAGACAAGAGCTGTGATGCCACAGCATTCTATCCAGAGTGACAGCTTGAGGCTCTGTTTCAAAAAAAAATAAAATAAAATAAAATATTTGATGACATACATGTGTTAAGAACATAAAGGAGTTTTCTGGATGATTATTTGTTAATATTTATCAAGTAAACTATTACCTATGATAATCATACCTAACATGAATGTTTGCCGTGTACCAAAACTATTATAAGTTAACTCATCTTTTCCTGTTATCAACTCCATGAAGCAGGTACTTTTATTATTGCTACTTCATCCCACTTTTAGAAATTCTCCTAAGCAAGTAATCTTGGATATATTTCAATTGTATTTCTGCAAAAATTTATCACCTCATTGTTCAAGCTGAATTTTATCTATATGATAGAATATTATGTGAAATATTAAATACCAAATTTTTCAGGAATATTTAATAATGTGAAAATGATAATCCAATATTTAGTGAAAAACAAGATACGTAAATTTTATATGCAACATGAGCCCAACATTATCCACAGAAGCACAGACCGAGAGAGTGGGAGAGAGACAAGAAATATAGCGCCATCCCAACATGACTATATCTGAGTGGGGAATTCCTTGCTTTAATCACTTGTCTCTGTCATCTAATTTTCCACAATAAACACACTTCATTATAATTAGAAAAAGTAAATTAAAAATATATTCTGCATAGCATAATTGTTTTTCTTTTTTTATTGTTAGGGATTCATTGAGGGTTCAAGAAACCAGGTTACACTGATTGCATTTGTTAGGTAAGGTCCCTCTTACAATCGTGTCTTCCCCCCAAAAGATGTGACACACACCAAGACCCCAACCTCCCTTCCCTCTCTCTGTTCTTCCTTTACCCCACCCCACCCTCCTTCTTTTCTCTCTGCTCTCCACTTCCCCCACCCACACCGTGTCATTAATTGTCATTAATTGTGCTCATACCAAAATTGAGTACATGGGGTTCATGCTTCTCCATTCTTGTGATGCTTTACTAAGAATAATGTGTTCCACTTCCATCCAGGTAAATGCAAAGGCTGGGAAGTCTCCATTTTTTTTAACAGCTGAATAGTATTCCATGGTGTACATACACCACAGCTTATTAATCCATTCCTGGTTGGTGGGCATTTAGGCTGTTCCCACATTTTGGAGATTTTAAATTGAGCTGCAATAAACAGTCTAGTGCAAGTGTCCTTATGATAAAAGAATTTTTTTCCTTCTGGATAGATGCCAAGTAATGGGATTGCAGGATCAAATGGGAGGTCTAGCTTGAGTTCTTTGAGAGTTCTCCATACTTCCTTCCAAAAAGGTTGTATTAGTTTCCAGTCCCACCAGCATTGTAAAAGTGTTCCCTTCTTTCCACATCCATCCCAGCATCTGCAGTTTTGAGATTTTGTGATGTGGGCCATTCTCGCTGGGGTTAGATGGTACCTCAGGGTGGTTTTGATTTGCGTTTCTCTAATAATTAGGGATGATGAGATTTTTTTCATATGTTTGTTAGCCATTCATCTGTCTTCTTTAGAGAAGGTTCTATTCATATCTCTTGCCCATTGATATGGGATTGTTGGTTTTTTTCATGTGTATTAATTTGAGTTCTCTATAGATCCTAGTTATCAAGCTTTTGTCTGATTCAAAATATGCAAATATCCTTTCCCATTGTGTAGGTTGTCTATTTGCTTTGGTTGTTGTTGCCTTAGCACAGAAGTTTTTCAGTTTAATTAAGTCCCATTTGTTTATTTTTTATGTTGTTGCAATTGCCACAGCAGTCTTCTTCATGAAGTCTTTCCCTAGGCCAATATCATCCAGTGTTTTTCCTATGCTTTCTTTAAAGATCTTTATTGTTTCATGCCTTAAGTTTAAGTAATTTATCCATCTTGAATCAATTTGTGTGAATGGAGAAAGGTGTGGGTCCAGTTTCAGTCTTTTACATGTGGATATCCAGTTCTCCCAGCACCATTTACTGAATAGGGAGTCTTTCCCCCAAGGTATGTTCTTCTTTGGTTTATCTAACATTAGGTGATTGTAGGATGTTACTTTCATTTCCTGGTTTTCTGTTTGATTCCAAATGTCTATGTCTCTATTATTATGCTGGTACCATGCTGTCTTGACCACTATGGCTTTGTAGTACAGCCTAAAATCTGGTATGCTAATGCCCCTGGCTTTGTTTTTGTTACTAAGAACTGCCTTAGCTATACAGGGTTTTTTCTGGTTCCACACAAAACGTAGAATCATTTTTTCCAAGTCTTAAAAGTACGATGTTGGTATGTTAATACGGATGGCATTGAATCAGTAGATTGCTTTGGGAAGTATAGACATTTTAATGATGTTGATTCTTCCCAGCCATGAGCATGGTATATTCTTCCATTTGTTAATATCCTCTGCTATATATACCTCATGATTGCTCTAATGTACACAGCTATGATTTAATAAAATATATATATATATCCTCTGCTGTTTCCTTTCTTAGGATTTCATAATTTTCTTTATAGAGGTCCTTCACCTCCTTTGTTAGGTATATTCCTAGGTATTTCATTTTCTTTGAAGTTATGGTGAAGGGAGTTGTGTCCTTAATTAGCCTCTCATCTTGACTGTTATTGGTGTATAACAGTCCAATGACTTGTGGACATTGATTTTATATCCTGAGACATTACTATATTTTTCCATGACCTCCAGGAGTCTTGTGGATGAGTCTTTGGGGTTCTCTAAGTATAAGATCATATCATCAGCAAAGAGGGAGAGTTTGAACTCCTCTGCTCCCATTCAGATGTCCTTTATTTCCTTGTCTTGCCTAATTGTACTGGTTAGAACTTCTAGCACTATGTTGAATAGTAATAGTGACAGAGGACCTTGTCTGGTTCCAGTTCTGAGAGGAAAAGCTTTCAGTTTTACTCCATTCAGTAAAATATTAGCTGTGGGTTTGTCATAGATAGCTTCAATCAGCTTCAGAAATGTGCCGTGTATGCCTATACTCTTCAGTGTTCTAATTAGAAAAGGATGCTGGATTTTTTCTGCATCTATTGAGAGGATCCTATGGTCTTTGTTTTTCCTTCTGTTAATATAGTGGATAACAGTTATGGACTTGCATATGTTAAACCAGCCTTGCATCCCTGGGATGAAACCTACTTGAACATGATGTATGACTTTTTTAATAATAAGTTGTAATCTATTGGCTACGGTTTTGTTGAGAATTTTTGCATCGATATTCATGAGTAAATTGATCTGAAATTCTCCTTTTTAGTTGGGTCTGTTCCTGGTTTTGGTATCAGGCTGATGTTTGCTTTGTAAAATGTGTTGGGAAAGATTCCTTCCTTCTCATTTTTTTGTAAAAATTTCTGCAGTGTGGGAATATGCTCTTCCTTGAAGGTTTGATAGAACTCTGGTGTGAAGCCATCTGGACCAGGGCATCTTTTTCTTGGAAAATTTTTTATTGCTTCTTTAATTTCAGTGCTTGAAATTGGTCTGTTCAGGAGCTCTATTTCTTCCTGCCTAAGTCTAGGGAGAGGGTGTGATTCCAAATATTGATCCATTTCCTTCACAGTGTCAAATTTTTCGGCATAGAGTTTCTGTTAGTATTAGAGATGATCTCTTGTATTTCTGTGATGTCAGTTGTTATTCCCCCTTTATCATTTCTGATTGAGGTTACTAGAGATTACTTTTACTTTTCTAAATCTAATTAGTCTGGCCAAAGGTTTATCTATTTTATTTATTTTTTCAAAAAACCAACTCTTTCTTTCATTAATTTTCTGAATGATTCTTTTATTTTCAATTGCATTGATCTCTGATTTAATTTTGGATATTTATTTTCTTCTGCTGGGTTTAGGCTTAGATTCTTGTTCTTTTTCCAATTCCATAAGATGGCTTATGAGTTTGTTGATGAGCTCTCTTTCTGTTTTTCTAATGTAGGCATCGAAAGTGATAAATTTTCCTCTCAGAACTGCTTTTACAGTATCCCACAGGTTTTGGTAGCTTGTGTCTTCATTGTTGTTATGCTCAAGGAAGTTAATGGTTTCCTCTTTTATTTCTTCCTGCACTCAACTATCGTTCAACAGAACATTGAAGAATTTTCATGCCTTTGTGTGAGGTTGAACGTTTTTGTTGGAGTTGAGTTCCACCTTTAGTGCCTTGTGGTCTGAGAAGATACAAGGTAAAATTTCAATTCTTTTGATTCTGTTGAGGTTTATTTTGTGTCCTAGGATATGATCAATTTTGGAGAATGTTCTATGGGGCTATGAGAAGAATGTACATTCTTTATCTTACAGATGGAGTGTTGAATATGTGTCTATCAAGCACAGGTCTCATTTAAGTCCCTTATATCTTTGTTTAATTTCTGTCTAGAGAATTTGTCCAGCTCTGTAAGAGGAGTGTTAAAGTCCCCTGTTATTTTGGTGTTATAAGATATCATATTGCTCAGACTGAGTAAGGTCTGTTTCAAGAATCTGGGAGCATTTAAGTTGGATGCATAAATATTTAGAATTGAAATGTTTTCTTGTTGTATTTTTCCCTTGACCAATATAAAGTGACTATCTTTGTCTTTTTTGACTTTAGTTGCTTTAAATCCACACGTATCTGAAAATAAGATTGCAACTCCTCTTTTCTTCTGCATTCCATTTGCCTGAAAAATTGTCTTCCAACCCTTAACTCAGAGTTTTAATTTGTCTTTTGAAGCTAGGTGTGTTTCCTGCAGACAGCAAATGGATGGCTGTGGTTTTTAATGCAGTCAGCCGATCTGTCCCTCTTCAGTGGGGAATTCAAGCCATTAACATTTATTGAGATAATTGATAAGTGTTGCAGTATTCTATTCATTTTATTTTGTGAGAGTCCATTGCTTAGTTTTATCTTTTGCATCATTGTGGAAGTTAGGTTCTGCCCTTTAATTTCTGAGTTCTTACTTTGCTATTGATCCATTGTGATGGTCAGTGTGTAGAACAGGTTGAAGGATTTCCTGTAGAGCTGGTCTTGTTGTGGTGAATTTCCTCAATGTTTGTATATCAGTAAATAATTTGATTTCTCTGTCAATTTTAAAGCTTAGCTTAGCAGGATATAGAATTCTGGGCTGGAGATTGTTCTGTTTAAGTAGATTATAGATAGATGACTGTTGTCTTCTTGCTTGGAAAGTTTCATTAGAGAAGTCTGCAGTCACCCTGATGGATATGTCCCTGTAGGTCAACTGGTGCTTAGTCCTGGCAGCTTGAAGAATCTTTCTTTTGTCTTGACTTCAGATAGGTTCATCACAGTGTTTCTTGGAGAAGCACATGTAGAGTGGAGGCGACCTGGGATCCAATATCCCTCTGAAAGGAGTGTGTCAGAATCTTTGATGATATCTGGGAAATTTTCATTTATAATATTTTCTAGTATGGCTTCCATTCCCCTAGGGCATTCTTCTTCCCCTTCTGGGATACCTATAACTCATATGCTTGAACCCTTCATAAAATTCCATAATTCTGTCAGTGAACATTCTGCTTTCTCTCTTTTCTTTTCTACCTCTTTAACTATCTGAGTTACCTCAAGAATTTTGTCCTCTAAGATTCTTTCTTTTGCATGGTCTAATCTGCTGTAGATACTTTCTATTGCATCTTTAAGTTCCCTAATTGACTGCTTCAGTTCCTTCAGCTCTGCTATATCCTTTTTATATTCTTCATATCATTCATCTTTTATTTGATTCTGTTTTTGGATTTTCTTTTGGTTATTTTCCACTTTATCAGCAGTTTCCTTCATTGTTTCCATCATTTCCTTCTTTGTTTTCATCATCTATATTCTAAATTTTCTTTCTGTCATTTCTAACATTTCTTTATAGATGGAATCCTCTGCAGTAGCTACCTCACAATCCTCTTGGGGGTTGCTCTGGACCAGTTTTTCTTGTTGCCAGGATTTTTCTGCTGATCCTTACTCATGAGTATTTTCTTTTATCTGTTTCCTTGCCCTAATTTTCCTTTCACTTCCTCTCATTCTTTAAGTTACCATGCCTCTGGACTAGGGTTTTGATGAGTCCTTTTGGCACAGGACCAGAAGGATGAGAAGATTCAAGAACAAGAAGGGGGTGGGGGGGAGAAGAAGAAAAAAAAATAAAAAAGAGAAAGGAGGGGGGGTGAGTAAAAGGGAATATTGACAAAAAGGGGAGAGGCACAGAAAGAGGGAAACAGGAGCAATATAGGTGTACTGTAGGGTACTTTGATCCAACCTTAAAAAGTTGGGTTGGATGGTTCCCTTGAGGTCAGCAGCTCTTTGCTAGCTTGTTCAGACACAGTACCCCATCTCCATCAAGTAAAGAGAAAAGACAAAAATGCTATACATTGAACCAAAACAAGCAAACAGAAAACTTTATGGGGTAAAATTGGGGGGGTGAATCAAATAATAGGGCTAGAAACAGCAGCAAAAATAAAATTCTAATTGTTGAATAAGGCAACAAAGGAAAATTACATTTAAACTAGAAAAATGAAGAAAGCAAAGAAAGAAAACAAAAGAAAAATCTAGAAGGAAAATGTTGGAATTTTAAAAAAAGAAAAAAACAAAGCAGTATATATATCTTGCTAAATATTGTCTGGGCAACTGGTGATCTTCTGGGATATGAGATGTTAATCACAATGCTGATACGACTATAAGAGATAGAGACTGGAGGCGTCTGCTGATTTCTCAAACCCCACGGGGTGGAAAGCCTAAATCTCTCCTCAGCTGACTTAAAAGACACTTTAAACTGCGAGGCTAAGCAGAAGCTTTCCCAGGAAAGCACTTGTCACTGGAATCACTCTTGAAGCAGTTATCCACTTACCCACTGTGCCAAAACTGGTCTCATTCTATGCACCTGAGGGCCAAGGCTATAAGGCATCTCAGTCCCCACCTTTAGGCTGCTCAGTCACTAGATTACTTGCCCAAGGTCCCCTGCCCGATCCTTTCTCTGCAACTCTGAGGGAGGAGCTTGCCAAGGCAGTTCTCCCACAATGGCTCTACACGACCCATAGCCAAACACTAGTAGCTCAGTCCAGCTCAACGAGTCAGTCTGGGGCCCTAGACAATGCATAAAGTCCTCTGTACTCTTGCCGAAGTTCTCCCAAGGTAGTTCAACTGAGTGCCAAGTCTAAAAAAAAAAAAAAAAAGTTCATAGGTAAGGCCTTTCCAGTTTGCCATCTCACTGCTGCTGTACTTACAACTGCTTGGATTAGACCAAACAAATGCACGCAACCACTTGCCAGTTCTCCACTGCTTTTGTCCTCATCATGGAGCTCAGAAGTCTCTCGCTGACTCCCTGTGTCCCCAAAGGGATATTTTTGGGCAGATCCCACCAGCCAAAGATGCTTAGAGTTTTCTCTCCCCAGTCTCACCGTGCCCAGTTGCAAGGAAGTTGTTACTCGACCGCCATCTCCTCTTCCCCCTAGCATAATTTTTTTAAGTTCTATTTAATTGCTGCCAGAGCCCAAATCTCTTGCTGCCCCTGCACAATCTCTGATGAAGTCCATGAACCATAAATTAACATCATTCTCGAAGATGAGGAGTCAGAAAATGTAACGCAATTTACCTTAATTGTACAGAAAATATCCAAATAAGAAACCTGTGGGCCTCATTTGGTGACAGGAAATTACTCCTCATAAGGACCCACCAAATTTTCTGAATTTCCCTTAGAAATGGAAATTTAAGCCCAGTAAGGTGGCTCCTGCCTGTAATCCTAACACTCTGGGAGGCCAAAGCAGAAGGATCTCTTGAGCTCAGGAGTTTAAGACTAACCTGAGCAAGTGCAAGACCCCATTTTTACCAAGAACAGAAAAAATTAACTGGGTGTTACCACCACAGTTATTCAGGTGGCTAAGGTGGGAGGATCACTTCAACTCAGGAGTTTGAGGCTGCTGTGAGGTAGGCCACAGCACTTTAGTCTGGACAACAGAGTGAGACTCTGTCTTAACAAAAAGGAAATTTAGCTATAGTGTGTTAGGCTTTCTGTTTTCCAACAGGATATTTTCTTCCAGGAAGTTTCATCTCAGTGATGTTCTTAATTTGTTCCCTCCTCACCAGCTTGTCTCTCCCAAATTGAATATGCCTTCAATCTGTTGGAAGCCTGTGTAGAGGCTCTTCCAAACACATTCCCCTTGCAAGCCAGGGCAGAGCTACTGTCCAAGGTCCCAGGTCCATGGGTTTGTTCTCAGTAAAACAGGGCGAACACTTTCTTTTGACTACCAAACAGCTTTGGCAAATAATTGATTCCAAGAAAAAGGCTACTTCTTTCTCTAGGGGAAAAAATTGGAAAAAAAGAAAACACAAAAATTTCCATTCAAATGCAAACAATGTTGGATACTCCTCTTCTCCTTGAGCCATTATTTCTGTGCCTATTGAAAGTAGCCTCGACTTATAGTTCCCTGACATCTGAAATTGAGGCCAGGCTCCACAACAAAGTCAGAGATATTTGTGCAAGTCTGCAAAGGTTTCTCATCTACAAAATAGGACTAATAACTGTACAGGGTTGTTGAAGCAATAAAAAGTGTACATAAATGTGTACACAAGTGTTCATAAATTTAGCACCCAGATCTTTGCTTTTAATGCCATCGTACAATCCAAGCAACCCTGCCTCCTTAAAAAATGTGATTTACTCCAAGACTAGAGAAGCAAACATACAAGATAATCCTAGAGCCTCTTTTAGTGCCAGAAAATAAAAAAGTGCTAAAAAAAAATTAATGAGGATGTGTCAAAGGTTCACAAGAACAAGTGGAAGAGTTCCCAATGGCCAAAGTTGTAACAATTTGAGCAAAAAAAATTTAAAAAGTTGTATGGGATTATAACCTAAAGTATAAAATCAATATGGAAACCTAAAGTATAAAATCAATATGGATGAATACACATTGATATAAAATAAGTTACAGAATAAATAAACAGATAAAGGAGAAGAGATAAATTGTACATGCAGAAGGATCTCTACTATTTATGTAGAGAGTACACATTTGTCAAGTGTGTGCTGGTTACTGTGATTTCCTCCCCAAAATTCCAGTGTATAAAGGAAGGAAAAGATAACTCTGCAGTGAAGAAACCTGACCAATACTACTCTAACCAGTGGTCAAGATCAACATCAAGGATAAATAGCTGGTCCACTCATGAGAAAAACATTAGAACGAGTCCAGTAAGGGGTCCTCCTATTAAATACCTGACCAGTACTCCTCAAAATTATCAAGGTCATAAAAAGCAAGGAGAGTTTGAGAAAAGGTCACAGCCAAGAAGAACCTAAGGAGACATGATAATTACATGCAACATGGCATCCTGAACAGGATCTGGAACCAGATAGAAAACATTAGATTAAAACTAAGGAAATTTGATTAAATTATGAACTTTAGTAACTGTAGTAATATTGGTTATTGCAATAAATATACCATAACAATGTAAGATGTTAACTAGGAGGAAAATTAGATGTGGGATCTATGGTAACTCTCTGATCGTCACAATTTTTCTATAAGTCTAAAACTACTCTAAAATAAAAAATTTATTTTAAAAAATTATACATAGGAAAAAATTACACATAAAAATATGCTTTCTAAACCATAGAACATATACCTGAGTAATTATTTCTTTATTCTCTCTTTTTTTGAGATTATTTATAGATTTTTTTCTCTCTCTTTGGGAAAAATATTATATATTAATTATTTATTATTTGACCAATTTATTACATGTTAATTATAAATGATATTATACTGAAAAGATCACAAAGCACTTTTCAGAATTTTTAAAAATTTCATCCTTGACAAATGGGGAGGAGAAATTACTAGGGAGTTAATGAAGAGAATGGAAGGGCAGAAAGCTGAGGTGAGACCTAACTGCCACAGTCTTCACCTTCCTTCCTGTGACCACATAATGAAACTCAGCCTTTTAGCACATCCTAATCTCAGGGGAAGTAGGGAGGCTGTGGCAATGAGATTCACAGGCTTTGAATTCTCACAGACCAATGCGTGCTTCTCAGTTCTCTACCACTTACCAGTTGTATGATCAGGGGAAATTATCTCTATAAACTTTAGCATCTTTATATGGGACTCTAGGGTGGTAATATCGTCCCTCAGGATGGCTGCTCACACTAAATGAGATAATGTATGTAGAATGCCCGGCATAGAGACTGCCATATATAAACTCTCAACAAATGGTAGCTATGATTATTCTTAAAGGAATATAAAATTTGGCCAGACATGGTTGCAAAAACAAAAAAGTATAAAATAAATATCTGTGAATCCATAGTGATATAAATAAATGATTGAATAAATAAATGGGGAGACTAGGTAAATATGTACAAAGAGGTTACAGAACTCCCCAGTCTCTAAATGTAGGCTGCTAGCGGGACTTTCTTCCAAGAGTACGGCATGGGATGGGGAAGGAGGGGTGACTTACAGTGGAGAAAACTGACGAACAGTGCTCAGTTAGGCGATCAAAGTCAATACCAAAATTGATATGTCATGCTGGTTGTAGCCTGTGGTAAAAATGGCACTTTACCTCTTGTGGTCTTCCTCCCCCAAACCCTGTCTAACCATGAGGAAAACATCAGACAAAACCATATGGAGGAAACATTCTGTAAAACATATGACCAATACCCCTCAAAGCTGTGGAGATCAGCAAAAGCAAGAAGAGTCTGAGAAAATGCCACACTCATTGATCCTACGGAGACATAATGATTAAATGTAAAGTGGCATCTTGGATGGGATCCTGGAACACAAAAAGACATTAGGTAAAAACTAAGGAAATCTGAGTTATGAAGTAGTTAATACCAACATCTCAATATTGGTTTATTAGGTGTGACAAATGCACCACACTAATGCAAGATTTAACAACAGGGAAAACTGGGCTTTGGGGTACGTGGGTAACTCCTATATACTACCTACATAATTTTTCTGTAAACCTTAAAATGAAAATACAATTAAAAAACAATGTGAATACAATGTGTTTGTTACAGTAACTGGGAAAAAACTATTTTAAATTTACAGCACCCTTGTCTTCACTTATCAACTTGTTAAAATATTCGAAGACACCCTGATGGATCAGGATTTAGACATAGATTGATGAAATAGACTAGTTTATGGTTAAGAAGAAAATATCCTTGGTTTAGTTAGACAACTCTGCCCCCTAGTGTCCTAACATTCAATCTGCATTCAAAGGCCTTCATGCTAGAGTCACTTTTGATGTTTCAAGGTCTAGACAAGAGTCAAGATATCCTCCAATCTGCTCACCCCACACTCCAGTTTGTTCATATACACCAAACTTTATCCTCCTGGATGGTCCCTGAAGAAGTCAGCACTTGCGTGCAAATGAACTGGCTGGTGAGAATTGTACGGGTGAGGGGAAACTGGTCCTTTCCCCTAAAAGTTTGCTGAAAGATCAACCTACAGTGAAGGCATATTACTGAGAGGAAGGTTTATTCTTATATACTGTGCACATGGGGAGAATCAAAACAGTGATTATCCAATATCTCAGTGAAGTTTGGGTTGTTTTTTTGTTTTTTGTTTTTTTTTTGTAGAGACAGAGTCTCACTTTAATCACACTCAGTAGAGTGCCGTGGCATCACACAGCTCTCAGCAACCTCCAACTCCTAGGCTTAGGCGATTCTCTTGCTCAGCCTCCCAAGTAACTGGGACTACAGGCGCCCACCACAACGCCTGGCTATTTTTTTTGTTTTGTTTTGCTGTTTGGCCGGGGCCAGGTTTGAACCCACCATCCTTGGTATACGGGGCCGACGCCCTACTCATAGGAGGGGGAGGGAGAAGAGTATAGGTAATTTTATTTAGGGAGGATGAATGGATGGGGGAAATAGATTGCTGAGTAAATTAACCTGAGAACCTGAGAGACAGGTATTAACATTTTGAATGACTCAGGCCAGTTCTGCTAGCATTCTTCATCTTTTTGACCTGCAATGTATCAGGGTGACAGGGAGAAGAAGGGAAGTCAATTGCCCTCTTTGATCTTTTGATGAAGTCAGTGGGTTTATGCAGAAAGAAGTAAAGCCCCTTCCAAAGGTCAGTTAATCTTAAAGGGCCTTAATTCAAAATATTCTTTATGCCAAGTAGTCATATTTGGGGATGAAATTTTCTGAGCTCCTTTAGAATGTAAATGGCATGGCCAGGCAAGGAGGAAGTTTATCCTTATGAACAAGAAGCCTTGAAAATATGTATATCTAGTGGGATTGCAAACTAACACAGCCCTTTTGGAGAGAAGATTACAGAATCCTCAAAGATCTAAAAGCAGACCTTCCATTTGACCCTGCAATCCCATTACTAGGTATCTACCCAGAAGAAGATAAATCATTTTACCACAAAAACACTTGCAACTAGATTCATAATTGCCAAGTTGTGGAAGCAACCTAAGTGCCCATCAACCCATGAATGGATCAACAAACTGTGGTATATGTATACCACGGAATATTATATAACCATTTTAAAAATGGAGACTTTACATTTTTTCCATTTACTTGGAGTTGAAATACATTCTTCTTAGTAAAGGATTGTAAGAATGGAAAAATAAATATCCATTGTACTCCATACCAGTATGAAATCAATATACAAACAATTACATGTTTCTAAGAACAACAGAACATTATTATAGTCTGAGGGAAGTAGGAGGGGGAGTAGAGGGAAGCAGGAGGGGGAGAGGGGAGGACATATGGCAGAAGGAGGGAGGGCATGAGGCAGGATCTCACTTAAAAAAAATGTGTATATAATTTCATGGGGTAATTCTAAAAGTGGAACTACTGAGTGAAGTTATGTACATATTTGAACTTGAAATAATTCAAGTTTAAAAAATTATTTTAAATGTAAAAAACATTACATATAACAGAGCAAAACTTAAAGCAACATAGTTTTGTTGTGGTGGTGGTTTTTTT
>CAUYON010108023.1:0-10834 GCA_963573935.1 Arctocebus calabarensis
CTTAAATCCTACTCAGCCTGCTTAGAAGACACTTTAAATTGCTAACTTGGGCTAAGCCGAGGCTTCCCCAGGAAAGCGCTATGGCTGGGATCACTCCTTGAGTGGCTATCCACTTACCCAGTGTGCCAAAACCAGTCTCACCCTATATCCTTGAGGGCTAAGGCTGCAAGGCGTCTCAGTCCCTGCCTTTAGGCTGCTCAGTCACTAGATTACTCGCTCCCGCCCAATGCCTGTTTTGCGACCCTGAGGGTGGAGCTTGCCAGGGCAGTTCTCCCACAGTGGCTCCACACAGCCCACCACCAAACACTGGCAGCTCCATCTGGCTTGGTGGCCCAGTCTGGGGCCCCAGGCAACGCTCAAAAAACCCCACACTCCTGCCCAGGTTCTCCCAAGGCAGTTCAACCAAGTGCCAAGTCCAAAAGAAACCCACTGCTGCCCCACCCACAGCCGCCAACAGGATCAGACCGAATGAACAGACGCAACCACTTGCCCAATCTCTGCCACTTTAGCCTTTCTCAGGGTGTCCAGAAGCCTCACGCTGTCTCCCTGCATCCCCAAAGGGAAGTTTCTGGGCAGATCCTGCCTGGCAGAGATGCCTGAAGTCCTCTCTCCCCAGTCTCACCGTGCCCAGCCGCAAGGAAGCTGTTACTCGTCCGCCATCTTGCCGATGTTGCTATTTTTAAATGTAACATGATAGTCAACACATAATTCTAATCAAAACCCCAACTTATAGTGGGGAGGGAAGGACTTCAAAAGCTGATTCTGAAATTTTTGTGGAAGGTCAAAGAACTAAAAATGTTCAAGACAATTTTGAAGACCAAAGTGGGAGGAAGTTTTACAGCAGGTATTAAACTTTATTTAAAGCTATCATAATCAAGACAGCTTGACAATAACACAGGGTAACAAATAGATCAATTAGTCCCTATCTAGGAAAAAGCTCTGGCACTGCATCGAAAGATCAGTCATGAAAATGTTTTAAGTGAAAATAAAATATTCAGGGTATATAAATGTCACAATTTTCTGCTGTAATCTTAAAAAAAATTTTTTCAGTTGTCTAACCAACTACATCAATAATTACAAGAGGGCTTTTACTGTACCTATTGTCTGACCTATAAATGTCAATTGCAAACAATATATTCAGAACCTATTTACTAAATGTCTTCTATGTGCCAGAATTTGTAGAAGACACAGAAAAAAAACCTTAAATGTGGCTCATAACTTCAAGGAGCTCATGTGACATTCTGTCCCCTTAAATTCTCCTGAGTCACTAAAGACACTCTCTTTCTACCTTGATGCCTCAGGAAAAGAAGACATGGAGAAATGGCAAGGTCATGTTGATGAGTGCCTTGAACAAATTCCCCCATTCTGTTTATATTCTATTTCGAACTTGTGAGGAAAAGCATCGTACCTCCTTAGGGAAGATCCTTCCAAACCCACTAGGCTTCCTTTTCTGGCACATAGTATCCTTTTAACCACAGAAGACTCAGAGTTTCTGAGGCCTTTTCTTTCCACAGCTATAATACAAACAGCTGTCCTCAATGGTGACTCTTTTTCCAGCTATTACTGGGTCATCCTCTAGGCTCAGCCATATTTCTCCTTCAAATTCCTAGGTATCTTCTGAATGTTTCTTCTACAATCACACCCATGGGACCAAAAGCACTTCCAAATTATGACAGAGAGAAAGGAACAGAGAGTGCCTGCAGATAAAATATGTGTGAAATAACAGATATTGTCCACTATTCATCAGTTGGCAAAAGCAAATTCACCTACTCAGTGTCAAATAAAGACATTGTGGTAAGCACTGCCGCCATCTGTTAAAGCATCCTTCTGCAGATGGCTTTCCGTTGTGCAGAGGGGTCACCTTAGAGAGTACATCATTTCCATTGTCCCAATTCCCTGCTGTCCTCTGATGCTCCCCCAACCCAACTTCCGAGCACACGCAGTGCATAAAAATGTCTTAAGCAACCTATTTTGCTTATGTGTTCCCTTCTACACAAAGGGGATATACGATAAAATTCTCTACATGAATATTTAAAGATCTCTTTTAATAAGCATTATTATTATTATTATTATTAGAGACAGAGTCTCATTTTGTCACCCTCAGTAGTGTGCTGTGGCATCATAGCTCACAGCAACCTCTAGCTCTTGGGCTTAGGTGATTCTCTTGCCTCAGCCTCCTGAGAAGCAGGTGCCTGTCACAACGCCTGGCTATTTATTTGTCGTTGTTGCAGTTTGGCCAGGGCGGGGTTTGAGCCCACCACCTTCAGTGGCCAGCACCCTACTCACTGAGCCACAGGCGCCACCCCTTAATAAGCATTATTTTAAAAGTCTAAGTGATAAGAAAGTATAGTAGCATAACAATTAAAAGGGTTTTCTCCTTGCAGTGTGCAGTGGCCCATAAAATAATGGTGCATTTCATAATAAATGGCTTCTTAGATAAGGTGGCACATAAGTTTATAAATGTAATTTATCCAAGACAAAGATTTTGAATGCAGTAAAACAAGGGAGTTTGGTACAAGCATAAAGAAATGCAAGTCAGTGGCCATGTAAATGTGAAGTGAAGTCAACTAGCCATAGATAGTAGTCAACCCAGGTGCATGGTGAGCAAGCTGGGTGACAGTTCAACATAAAATCCGAGCAAAGAGAAAAGAGGTTTAGAAGGCAGATTGAATGAGAACTGCATGTCTGCTGTGTTGTTTTATTTCCAGTTAGCCTAGGAGAATTATTCACCACATCTCTACTCATTTGGGCTAAGTACAAGCACCAGCTATGAGACTCCACCAATACTTCTATCTTTCTAACTGCCAGCTGAACCTTGTTTCTAAGTTGTCTGTGTACTTGTGTCATCTCCTCATTAGACCATAATACTCTAAGAACAGGGATAGTCATATTCCTCTTGCATCTTGTATAGCACCCAGAAAATGCTAAAAATATAATAGACAGTCAACAAATATCCCCTAGAAAAAAATGCTTCTGCACTGTGACCTCTAAATTCAAGTAAGTATGAGCCAAGAAGCTTTTGCCAAAGACATCAAGAGGAACCGCAATTTTAATTCATCTTCATTGATTCTAAACATCAGAATTACTTTCTTATAACATCTAGCTGAAACCTTTCTTCCCAGTTTATACGTATGGCTGGAGTCAAGGCATAGCCACAATGGTATCTTTTAAAAACTTACATATTTCATAGTCTTTGGCTTTGACTGCTAATGTGGAACTTCCTACACAATTCCTATCACCTTGCAAGTATTTCTGGACACCTCCAGCAGGTGGCCCACCTGTGCTTAGTGACAAATCTGTTCTGGTGACAGCTACCTGCCCTCACCTATCTCCCGCTAGTGCAGGGTCTCCCAGCTAGGACTATGCTCACTGAGTCCTTTCTTCTTCTGCCAGAGAGGAAATGAATGCATTTTAGAATGTTTTCTGGGAGCACAGGCATATCATCTTCTTGTTTCCTTTGGGGTCTGTTAAAGAACCTTTCAGGCCAAGTTGCCAGTACACTAATGTCTTAGAATTTGGAGAAATAGCCTTGCTCTGTCCACTCTGTTCCCTTCTCACAGCAGCACTGAGGCATCTATCCCGTGAGGGCTGGGCTTAGAGACAAATTCCCAACAGGACACTCAGGGATATCATGAAAATTACCTCCCCCTTTGGTCTTGGTAGAGTCCCTGGACAAAAGCTCCTTTGGAACTTTGTAGCAAAACTCTTCTTCAATATCACCAAACTGTTAGCTCAATTAGTTGTAGCAATAGCCTTAAATATTCGATTGGTCAGGGCACTTGATTTTAAACTGACAATTTCAACTTTGATATTTTGTTTGAAGTGTAAAAATGATTAGCTTTTGGTTCAGGTCATCTCCAAGACTGGCAGCTTACTTGTGCAAGGGTGGCCCAACCTGTGACTCATGTCTGGCTACTCTAGCTGACCCCAGAACAGGGAAGACTCATGGCCCTTCCCTCATAGCTGGGAGCATCAGGACTGGGCCGCCATTGTTGCCCTTGCTGACTCTCTGGACAGGCAACATCATCTGATATGCTGGGGTTTTGCTTATACCTCCTGGCTCTGTACTGTCTTTGTAAAAGCCCACTCACTGGACCTGCTTCTAGTGTCTCTTCTTAAATTACACAGTCAGTCCTTATCCAGACCAATATGTCATCTGTTTCTGATTCTGACTTCTTCGCCTCACTCTCCCAGAATCCTCTTCAGCCCCACTGAAACAGGCTTCCATAAGCCACCGCGAAACTCGATAAGCGTGCCCAGGAGTGACTGGACTTTAGGAGTACAAATAGTTCATACTGAAGCCATCCTGATGCTCTCCTCTGTGATCCCAAGCACATGAAAAGGAGCGTGCACTGCTTATTTCAACTAATTCATTGCCCATCAACTGTTTAATTTCAAAAACGCCCTTCTAAGACATCATTTTATGTTGGAAAGCCTTTTCAATAAAAGTCAAAGGTGTCACAGGTGTCAGAGAAGTGTTATAGAGAGGAGAGTTTATCTGCTAATCAAAGGATTATTCTATGACGATACCAGTTTTCACCTCAGTTTTTGACAATGTACATTTTTGAGGTAAAGGAATTAATTTCTGCTGGAGGCATTATTTTATGTCAGAGAGCTGTCATGGATGAAATAGCACTGACATGATTTTGAAATTGCTGTTACTGACACAGATATTTACTTTGTGAGCTAAATACGGTTTTTGAATCAGGCATGTAGGGACTTAGGTGAGGGTGGACATATGTTGAAAGAAAGAAAGGTTTTGGAGGAATGATTGGAGCAGTTTTCCCATGAAGATACACGTACTGTGCTTATGCGTAGTATTCTAGACCTTCAGCTGATTGCAACGTGTGTCAGGAGGTTAGGGCATCACAGCAGATTATATAAACGTATCTACCAAAACCAGTTAGTCATGAAATTGAGCAAGAATTAGGTACCTTAAATACACAAAGGAGGGCTGTTTGAATTACTGCCCTGGCAAACCAGAATTTCTTTAAATTTTTAAATTGGAATTTCGAATAATCAAATTGATTGCCCCTCTAACTCCCTCTACTGGAAGCTATTGGTACTCATAGATAGTGATGAAAATAAATCCCTTGGGAGGCTGTCAGAAATAATAGTGAGAATTCCAATATTCTCTCTTTGTTTCCAACTGTCACTTGCCAGCGTTTGTTACCTTCATTGAATGACTTCTTCACAAACTCTGGGAAAGCATTAAACATCCATCTCTGACTTACATATTGAATAAAAACTTAAAAGAATTTAAAAAGAACTCTGATTATGTAGAGACTGATAAATTGCTTTTTTCCATTTACTCTAGTTGCTCAACTAAATACCATTTAATGACTCATTTCCTTTGACCAACTTACCTAAGGAACTCAAACAGCTTTTCAGATGTGTTGAACTAAGCATGCCCTTTCCCTCTTCCCTTCTTTCCCTCCACCATCCAAGAGAGACAGTCATACACCTTTCCTGCCAGCAACCGCCATGGTCATCTAAAGCAAGACGAGAGAAAAACTGAACAATGTCTCAACTAAATGCCTTAGAGAATAGATACTGAAAGGCCTCAACTATCAATGGGTTGCTTAGTTTTACAAATTGTAACCTTCTTAGAGTATTGCTGTTCATTCCATGAAAATGCTATACATGAAAACTAATAGCCCAACCTAAGACCTCCATTTTTATAATTTCATCCCAAACAGGCCCCTTGCTGTCCACAGGCTGGCATTACCATACCAGATCCCTGGGTTGACCTGGCTCAGAGCTTTTTGACTTGCTAAGTCCTCTTTGATGGCCCTTCTGGTGTCTTTTTAACCTTGTGTTGAATGCAGTCAGCCTCCTTTGCTTCACAAGTCAGGGTATACACACAAGGCCATCAGGTGTGCAGGTTCAGAAACCTAAACACCTTGTTGCTTCTTGAGAGAATATATCCAGGTAGGACGTCTACTCAAAAATCCTGCTTTTCTAGCTCCCTCTGAAATCACTGCCAAATGTTCCAGCTTTGACTGGTCATCTTCTCTATGGTAGCTTCACTTACACAAGAATTTTTTAAGAGATTAGTTTATATGATATAGCTTTCAATAACTAAGATTAACCGTCCTAGCTGACTTATTGGAATTAGCTCTGCTACTTCATAATCACATTTAAAAAAAAATTGGCCTCAGATTGTCTAGTTGAAACTCTTAAAACTTTAGATGAGCTGGCTGGCTCAAAAACTTTAAAGTGTTCCCTAAAAATATAATTTGGATTCTGGAAAAGTGCAATGAATTCTACATCAGTATTTAAAATTTCACAGAAATAGAAATAGATTAATGCTAAGATTCAGTTTAAAGGAACTCTGGAAATTCCAAGACTTTATTACTTGCCTGTAGTTAAAAAAATATTAATTTCTAATGATTTTTCTATTAGAGGCTAGGATAAGAGGGAGACCTTAACTTCTCTAAGGACATATTTTCTTATTCTTATGCCAAAAATCCAGGTCTGGTGCTTGGTAAAGTCTTCATGTACTAAAGCAAGGTTTCCTCTTGAGTACCACTGCCACACCTTAGCAGCTCCCAAGAAGTGGGGAGCACCTGAAGTTCACCCATAACTCTGAAAACTGCTCCTAAACCCTCATTTCCTTAATCACAACTCATTCTCCATGTTGCAGTCAGAACTGCCTCTCTAAAATGCAAATTGCCCCTATCTGTGCCTGTTTAATTTGTTCAGCAGCTATCTCTTGTCCTTAAGAAAACCTTTAACTTAAATCCTTCTAGCACCTAATGGTGTATCTCATCTAGACTGATTCTGGGTGGAGAGATGGATAGACGGACGGACAGGAGGGTGGATACCCCTAGCAGATTTTCACTAATACAAACTTCCAACTTCATACAGGACTTGACTGATAGCAATTACGGAGCCTCTCCCAACAACTCCACTGAAATGAGCATGAAGAAAGAAAATAACAAAAACTCACCACACCATAAACCAACATTTAAAAGCAATTTAATCGTGTTCAGAAAAATATACCCAAGTTATAGCTCCTGACATATTTAGATTTCATCTCATAAAAAAGAGTCCACCTGGGACAAGCAAACACACCTTCCCCACACAAACGCAAATAAGTGTTTAGCTTAAGTTTAAAGGGGAGATTATAGGGAAGAAGGAGAAACAAATTAATAAAGATAAGAGGAGTTCTTACTTAGCTAGCATAAAAACAATAGACTAAACAGTGGATTAATAAATGCAAGAGTTAGTTCTCAAAAGATCAATAATGCCATTATATCTGTGGTGACTCATCATGAAATTGGAAACAAACCAAATGTCCATCAGCATTAAAATAAATTGTGTTCTAATCACACAAATACATTAGTAAATATTGATATGAAAAAATCTACAACTATATGCCCTAACGTTTGAACTGCAGACTATGGTAAGCAAAATATTCTAGACCAAAAAAGAATACATATTGTATATCTCTATAAAAATTTCAAAAACAGGCAAAGTAATCTATGATATTAGAAATCAGGGTACAAGAGTAATTAGTGGGTCCACACTTACAGTGCATCTTCGAAGGGTATGGGTGAGACTTACTAAATGTAGAATATAAATGTCTGTACACAATAACTAAGAAAATGCCATGAAAGCTATGTCAACCAGTTTGATGAAAATATTAAAAATATTTATTATTTATTTGATGAAAATATTAAAAATATTTATTATTTATATATGTGTATATAAAACCAGCACATTGTACCCCATGATTGCATTTATGTACTCAACCATGATTTAATAAAAAAGAAAAGAAATCAGGATAATAGTTACCATTACCTTTGGAGAGAACAGTTACTTTTCATTTGTAGGGTGCATGTGTGTCTGTACAGGAGTTTCTTGAAATGCTGGTAATACTCTGTCTTGACTGGGTTGGTTACATGGGTGTGTTCAATTTGCTGTTATTCATCAAGTTTTATACTTTGACTTGTGCACTTTTAAGTTAATCTGTTATAATTCAATTAAAAAGTTTTGAAAATTGAATCAATCATAGAAAACCAATTAAGAACAACGTATATTAAATGAAGAAAAAATATCAAAATACTAGTGAATAGCTAATATTTATTGAGCACTTAACTACATGCACAATATTATGCTGAGCACATTGGAATATATCACCTCACAACAGACCTCCAAGGTACCTACTTGTTTGTCCTATTCTACAAGTGAGGAAAATGATTTTTGGAATGGGTGAGTGCAAGAGGTCACATATCTCGAAGCTTGTGTTGTCAACCATTGCTTTAAACTGCCTCAGAATAGCTCCAACTCTCAAGACACAACTTTACGTTCATCACATTCTGTAGAAATTGTTGGAGAACAATGATTGCCAAACTTTTGTTTCTTACAAACTACAAAAGCTAAGGTGAAAAACCGGCAAAACAAAGATGGGATTACAGCAACTTTTAATTTTTTTCCATTAGAAACAGTCTTTTCTAATTACCATTTATCACTACTTGGGAAGCTAAAGCAAGAGAATTGCTTAAGCCCAAAAGTTTGAGGTTGCTGTGAGCTGTGATGCCACTGCACTCTACCAAGGGTGACATAGTGAGATTCTGTCTCAAAAAAAAAAATGATCATTTATCAGCATAATCATAAAATAACAATCTGTCATTGAAAATATGGGAGGTATATAACATCAAAATTAAGAACTATTCCTTAAATCAAATTTCTCATTATGCCAAGAAAAATTCCTATGGATCCATATTTGGGATACATCATTGTGTATTGGGGTTAGGGTGGGGGAAATATTCCAAAGCATTTTATCATTATAACATAACTCTAATATCCTAATCTGGTAAACATAAAATAGACCAAGATGACCAATGAATGCAAATGCCAAAGTTCTAAATGAACATTTAAGCAGATAGAATCCAGCCCTAAATTAAAATAATAATAAATATTTATTATTTCAGGAACTTAAAAGTTTATTTCAGAAACGTAAAATAGTTTAATAGCAGAAATTCAGTCAATGTAGTCAGTCACTAATATGTTTACATCGGTACAGTACTGTTATAATAATGCCGTATAGGCAGATAATTACAGAGTCTCAGCAGCATGCAACAATTAGCATTAATTAGTTCAAGTGTCAGAGGGCCACCTGGAGGTTCACTGACCAGGGCTGGCTGCATCGGGGGAGGCTGTGCTCCACACTTGTCTCATCTTCTTTGGGCCATAAGAATATCTGTTCCAGATTTGGGGCTTGCAAAGGGTTCAGGAGAACAAATGGAAACATCCAAACCTCTTCAGGCAATGTTTCAGTGTTATTTCTATCTCACTCTACTCATTCTACCAAAAACAGCCACATGATTGAATCCAAAGTCAAGAGATGGAGAATTAATAATCTTCCTTTGTATTAGAAGAAACTGCAAAGTCATATGAAAGGGGTTAAGAACTGGAGCCAATGATGCAAACTACCACAATACCAAAGTAGAAAAACAATACGATCATATTAATAAATATGAAAAACATATATTTTTTAAAAACCTATTTCTTCTAGCAAACTAATTTTATTAAAGCATTCTTTTTAGAACAAGTGATCCCATCTCAGGATGGGTAAAAGACTTGAAGAGAGACTTCTCTAAAGTAGACATTGATTATTCTTGAATGTTTTAGACTATAATGACAATCTGACCAAAACAAAAAGTGCTCCAGGAAAGGTGATATTGATTAACAACCAAACTAACCTAATTTTCAGTGTTGTAATTGCTTCCATATTTCATTATTTTTCTGTATTCATTACAATGTTCTTACACACTACACCAACACATCCTCCTCTGTCCTTCATAGTTACCAGTTATAGAATGGTAAGCTCTGTGATTAATGCTGTTGTAGTGGTCATCCATGAATGCCAGCATACTGAGGAAAAATGTCACACAACTTTGCCTGGGATATGCTTTTTATACTCTAGAAAGATCAGTATGTTAGTCCAGGGAGTACACTTAATCCAGCATTACAGAACTTGCTTGAAATTATCATGTGATATTCTTTTTTTTTTTAAATAACAGGATACATTTTAATCCAAATTCCAGAAAGTCAGAGAGAAACACACTTCTCACATGAATGACAAATGAATAAAAACATGTATAATCCTTGTGGAAAATTTACAGGAAAACTGCAAAAGAGATACATAGTATCAATACTGCATTTCTCTTTTTGTTTTTGCTTTTTATTTAATTTTTATTTTTTATTAAATCATAGCTGTGTACATTAGTGCAATCATGGGGTACAGTGTGCAGGCTTCATATACAATCTGAAATATTTTCATCCAACTGTTTGACATAACCTTCATGGAATTTTCTCGTTTATTGTGTGAAAACATTTGTTTTCTGCATTTAGTAGGTTTCATCTGTCCCTTCTAAGATGCACCATACGTGTGATCCCACCATTTACCCTCTCTCCACCCACCTTCACCCTCGCTTTCCCTCCCTTACCCCTTTCCCCATATTCTTGTGCTATAATTGGGTTATAGCCTTCACATGAAAGCTATAAATTAGCTTTATAGTAGGGCTGTATACATTGGATAATTTTTCTTCCATTCTTGAGATACTTTGCTAAGAAGAATGTGTTCATACATTCATTCACCTTGCCCCTGGTGGAAGGGACTGTATTCATTTGTTTCCTGGCCAAGGAACCCATACACCTATATATACCCTGAGACTAAAGGCCTAAAGGAGGAGATGGGGAAAGTTTGGGAGAGAAACAGAGAGAGCTTCTCTCTCCCCACTAGAATTTTCTCCCTCTAACAGGTGCCTTAATGTTTTCTGTATTCTTTTCTTTCTTTTCTGTGAATAAATTCTGTCTTACAAAA
>CAUYON010108026.1:0-22586 GCA_963573935.1 Arctocebus calabarensis
AAGGGGAAAGGGAGAGGGAGAGAAGGGGAGGGAGAAGGTGGGGGGAGATGGGACAAAGGGTGAGATCACATGTATGGTACATATTCGGAGGGTCAGGAGAAAACTTCTAAACTAGGATCAAAAATGTTTTCATATAGTAAACGAGAAAATATCATGGACGGTAGGTCAATCAGGTTGATAAAATATCTCAGATTGCATGTGAAGCCCCCACACTGTACCCCATGGTTGAATTAATGTACACAGCTATGATTCAATAAAAAAAAGAATATTATTTAGCATATACTAATAATCTACCATAAGCCAGAAAGTTGGTATATTTCATATACTCTGTGTATTCTACTTCATGCGGTCGTTATAACAACTCCATGAGTTAGGTATGATTGGCTGGGGGGAGGCACAAAAAGATTAAGTAAAATGCCCAATGTCTTACAAGTATGGGCTATGCTGCTTCTTAAAAGTTCTTGAATTTTTCATAGCTCATCAGGACAGTGGACTAGATCGATATTTAATATAAACCCCTAGGTAGACATTAACTATGAATTCCCATAATTCTTATGGTAGTTAAGAGTCAGGATGAAGAGCAAATCCAGTGGAGAAGAGAGCCTGCTGCCATATTTAGTGTGCTATGCTAGGCTCTATGGCAAAAGTGCAACTGAAGTGTATACATCATTCCTGCCCTCCAAAGCTTTATATTCTAAATGTCAATATTCACATAAAATAACTAACTAGCAATTCAATCCAGTACTTATTTATTCTAATCAATTCAATAAGCATTTGCTGCAACCTTACTCTATTTCACAAACTAACTAAATATGCCAAAATCAGGGTTTGTATTCAAGAAGAAGAAAAATGAGAAAAGCATGAAATCTATTTGAAGGATACCAAGATTTATGGAGAAACAACTTGCCAACTACCTATTAAAATTTCAATCTGGTCAGAGTATTCAGACACTAGGTACCTCAGAGGAAGATATGATTCACATTTCTTAGAAGAACAAGGAATGCTTGCCAAAGAAGGGTATGCTTAAGCTAAATATTAAAGAATAAATTTGTAATAATTTTCTAAATGGAATATTTCTCATTTTACAGAATAAATTTCCTAACTAAAACTATCAATTATATCTGGCATTTCTTTGATACATATAGATATGCAAGCCTGAGAGTATAGTCCATTCATGAACACAATTAAACTTCATATGATGCAAATCAGTGTAACTTGGAACATGACATTTGAAAAATCAATTTAGTGAAAGGCCAGCTGTCAGGGCAAAGCACACATGTGTCTTCAAATCAGTACCTGTATGCTGCCTATTACAAAACCTATGTCAATGACTAGATCAACACCATTAAAAAAGAATTCTCAAGTTTTACCCATTGTAGACATTATCTTCATGTATTTTAAGAATCTAAGAATTTTGAAATATATTTTGGATTATTGTCATTATATTTTTAAAACAAGTTCAAAATCTAAATTTTGACTTATTTATCAGTAGTGCTCTGCTTCAGATGCATTTGTTCTTTCAAACTATCCATATTGAACACCTACTCAGTGCCAGACACTCTTCTGGGTATGAAGGATACAGAATCTAACAAGGAAAGCAGGATTCAAGTTTGAGGACACCTACACTCCAAGAAATAGAAAGAATTATAATAAATATGTAAGAAACGAATAAGCAAGCTGATTTTAGATAATGATATGTGCTATAAAGAACATAAATAAAACAGGATAGCAGCCAGGAAATGAACTGGGGACTTTAAAAAGGAGCTATTTTACCTAGTATGACCCCCCAAACCGTCTCTGATACTATGACATTGTTATCTAAGACAAGAATAATGAAAAAGAACCAACCATGAATGATCTGGTAAAGAGAATTCCAGGCAGGGAGAAAGATTCTGAGAAAGAGATGGTCTTGGAATGTTTGAGGTCCAAAAGCAAAACTAGAATGGCTGGAGAATAATGAAAAAACAAAACAAAATGAGAATAGTCCAAGGTGAGTTCCCAAAAGAAGACTGAAGGCAGATCATATTTTTTTGAAAATAAAGTAAGAGGTTTGGGTTTTCTTCCAATTGTTACAGAAAGCTGTTGAGAGAACTTGTAAGCAAGATAATGATATGATATGCTTTAAAAAGTTTTTCTGGCTACTGTGAAGAGAATAGAGAATAAGAGAAAAGAATGAAAGCAGAAAAATCAATTAGGAGGCAAGTATAGTTGTGCAAACAAGAGACAGTGGAAAGTCAGACAACAGCTGTAAAACATGATGACATGTGAGCGCATTTGTGACGCATTTTGGAAGTAGAGTTAGCAACATACTTGAAATTAGGTTCTAGTTTGTGGAGGGTCTGATTAGGTCCAGAAATAAACTAGAAAAGAATTGGAAAGTAGAAAATAATAGAATTATTGTTGCTATGTTAAGTTTGTCTTATCTACTACACATCTTGGTGAACATGTCAAATAAATTTCTAGAAGTACATTTAGAGGAAATACACAGAAAATTTGATTTACATTTGAGAGTTATATCATTTAAATAGTATTTAAGTCCCTGGAATTGAATAATATCATAAAAGAAAAAAAAGGAGGACTGCATATAGTCTAGCATGGACTCAATGGGAAAGAACTTAAGTGAGGTAGAAGGAAACTAAGTAAATGTGGTATCATGAAGGCATAGAGAAGAAATTCAAGAAAGGTCAATTTAACAATGGTTGCTGTCATGTCAAGAAAAATGAGGACAGTTAATTGACTCTTGAAAGTAGTGAATTAGAGTGCCTTGGTGATATTGCTAAGAGCATTTCAGGCACTTGGTAGCAATGAAAGCTATATTAGCAGAATAAGTTAGCTAGCAATTGCTGTGTAACAAGCCACCACGAAAGTCAATAGCTTAAAATAACAACTATAATTACTAAAGGTCAACTGGATGGCTCTACTTATCTCAGTTCCATCTCAGCTGATCTCATCAAGCCTAGCTCATGTATCTATATCAACCTGTGAGGTATCTTGGGGGTCACCTGTTCTATGGCCTCAGTTGTAATAACAGCATCTCTGTATTGCAGGTTCTTTCAATGGAAGAACCCTGGCTTGTTTTCAGAATGGTGGCATCATTCCAAGAAAGAAGGCAGAACACCAGGCCTTCACAAAATCTTGGCTGGAAATTGGTATATCATCACTTCCCCCATATCCAATTGTCATAAGCTAGTTTGAGTTCATCTCAGAATCAGAGTAAGTGGAAACTACAGACTTTAGACCTAGGAGGATGGATATAGGGAAGTTATGAAAATTACAATGCAATGAGTTGTCATAATTGTTTAACAGAGAGTGCATAGAGACAGCTGCAAATACTTTGAAACTTTTTCCTATAAAAGATAACAGATAGATGGATGCAAAAGCTAAAGATGTTGTTGAGTCAAGGGTTCTATTTTGTTTGTCTTCTAGGCTTATTTTTTAAGATGAAATATGGAAGAATCTGTTCATAGGCTGATTGAAAAGATTCACAAAAAAGAAAGAGCTCAAGAGAGAAAAGGAGACCGATGAAAACAAAGTCAGTGAGTGGATAGGCTAAAATTAGAGGCATCAGCCTTGTATTAATACATGAGCAGAGACATGTCTTTAAAAGTAATCAAAAGAAAAGAGGAGTACAGTGTATACAAACTTCTTCTTCATGTTGAACTGGATTTTAATTTCAGTATTTTTAAGGGTTAAGAAAACTCTACCAGCTCAGGGAAATCTTATTCTTTTTTCAAAATGCACCTGCTTATAAATCAAAATTACAGAGGACCGTTCATTCCAAGGGAGTTTATTTCTACTATGAAATAAAGTTGTTCAGAAGAAAAGACAAAATGAGTTCAGAAGAGGAATCATCTGAGATCAGTGTCTTGATTCTAGAAATCAAATTATTTCACAACTAGAAAACCTGTGGATAAACTTTGTCCTTAGAGAAGTCAATTGTCAAAGTAAAATATTAATTTGAATACATTGTACAAACTTGCATACTAACCAGACTTCTAGAGTGTTATATTTTGAGTATTCAATATTGAAACATCCTTTCTTTCAGAAATCACTTGAGAAATTAAAATAGTCATTCAGTTAAAGATTTCTTAAATTTACAAACTACTGCATGCATAAAAGTTCATCAACTCATTCTGGAGAACTGCTGAACAAATTGCCCATGACTTAGGTGAAATGTCTTTGCCATTTAGGAAAATTGGTGCAGATGGACATGGGTGGGGAGGAAAATGTCACAAAATTAAAATTTTAAAAACTTTAGTTTATTATGAAGTTTTTACAAAAGTGTAGAATTAAATTTCAGAATGTGAAAGACCTATACATGGCTGATAATGAACTTGTATAGAGACTATTTTAAAATCAAAAGCACTCTTTCATTCAAAAAAGGTTATCATTTCCCTGGGAACTTTGACTAAATATCTAAAAATAAAATTCTTGTGTCAGTTTAAGTCAGGTCTTTATTTTCATGTAAGTTGAAGTCAATGAAAAAGGACTTCTAGGTCAAGAACAGAAGCTTCCTAATTTCCAGAGCTTCCCCATGAAATCATCTTTAGGTAAGTCTTCACCCTACATGGATGGACTCAGGCTGGACTCAGGAGAACCCCAACAGGATGGAATTATGAGCATAAGCATAAGGTGGATTTTTGAAAGACTTCCTGACTTCCATTTGCCATTAAAGAAAATATTCCAAAATCAAATTTGCCCCAGTATTCTTCATTTGGCTCTAGGGGCACTCGACTGAAACAAAAACATCACATTGACAGAGAAATGAGCAGGTGAGGAAATACAGTATACAGAGTCACCACAAATAGACCAGTTAACAACTAGGAATTCACAGCATGAGAAAAGAGAAAGAACAAGCTGAACAGACCAGAGGCAAGTAAAAAATAAGGTAAGATTTTTGTTCATTTTCTAGGTTGTTGTTGGTTTTTGTTTTGTTTTGTTTTGATTTCTGGAGATGAGGTCTCATTATGTAGTTCGGTCTGGTCTTGAACTCCTAGATTCCAGCTATCCTCTTGCCTCAGCCTCTGGAGTAGCTGGGATTACAGGCACACACTACTGTGCCTAGCTAGAAATAAGGTAACTTGAATTTACTTTGGTAAATACTTATTGAGCACCTACCATAAATCAGATATAGTTTGGAAATAAAGATGGAAGAGATATATAAAACAAGGGAGACACACAAGCATAGGATATTGATGTGATACGATGGTGAGGCATACACACACATAACCAAGCCTGGGATACCACAGGGGCTACCTGGAAGAGTTATTGCTTGACTTGTATCTAAAGGAATACATAAGAACTAGTGAGGTGGCTCGGCGCCTATGGCTCAACGGGCTAAGGCGCCAGCCATGTACACCTAAGCTGACGGGTTCAAATCCAGCCCAGGCCCGCCAAACAACAATGACGACTGCAACCAAAAAGTGGCCAGGCGTTGTGGCGGGCTCCTGTAGTCCCAGCTACCTAGGAGGGGGAGGCAAGAGACTCGCTTGAGCCCAGGAGTTGGAGGCTCCTGTGAGCTGTGATGCCACAACACTCTATCCAGGGTGACAGCTTGAGACTCTCTCTCAAAAAAAAAAAAAAACTAGTGAGGTAAAATAGGAGATTTTGAGGCAAGGCAAAGCAAAGACCCAAGGGCATGAATGATCATAATATCTACAGAAGAGTACCACAGTTGCCACTGGTTATGAAGAATACTGTTTGCCAAGTCTGAATTTTATCCAGGAGCTAAATCCTTTCAGAGATATAAAGATTGGAGACCAAGAAATCAGCAATGAGTATTGAATATGTTTATAAAAAGGAAGGGCCACATTTTAGAAAAGATTATGAAGTTGGTGGGATTTGATAGGTATCTGGAAATATAGGCAATTCTTTGGAAAGACAGGCGGAACAGGAAGGTGGTCACAGCAAGAGGAGCAACCTACTGAAACACACCATGAATAAGAGGCCTAGAAGGTCAAACAGCATTCGGACTGAACCTCAGCACTGGAACTTGTGAAATCCTTTCCCTGCCAGCAGGCAGCCATATGCAGGTGATCCCAGAGGCCTGTGAATATAGAGTTTAAAGCATTCAAAAGGATGCCTTGATTTTAAACTTTCACCTGAGGGGCACAATGTAGGGTATACTGCACACCCCCTGGGTGAAGGGCTCAGTGGACAACTTGAACTTTACCTGAAAAATGCAAACAATGTAACCTAATCATTTGTACCATCACATTAATCTGAATTTTTTTTTTTTTTTTTTGAGACAGAGCCTCAAGCTCTCCTCCTGGGTAGAATGCTGTGGCATCACAGCTCACAGCAACCTCCAATTCCTAGGCTCAAGCAAGTCTCCCGCCTCTGCCTCCCAGGTAGCTGGGACTACAGGCACCCGCCACAATGCCTGGCCATTTTGGGGTTGCAGCCATCTTTTGTTGTTTGGCGGGCCCGGGCTGGATTCGAACCTGCCTGCTCAGGTGTACGTGGCTGGCGCCTTAGCTGGTTGAGCCACAGGCGCCGAGCCGATCTGAAATTTTTTTAAAAGGGGAGAAAAGGTTACATTGTTTTATTGCACTTTGCAGAGATTGTGTTTTTTACAAATTGAATCTTCGTGGCATCGAGCAAGTTCACCAGCATCATTTTTTCCAACATCATGTGCTCACTTCATGTCTCTGTGTTACAGTTTAGTAATTCTCGCAGTTTCAAACATTTTCATCATTATTATCTCTTTTATGATGGTCTGTGATCAAGGATCTTTCATGTTATTATTGTCACCATAGAAGATGGACAACTTAATGTATATGTTCTGACCGTGCCACCAACCAGCTGTTTCCCCGCTCCCCTTTTGGTGCATCTCCTTAGTCCCTGAGATGCAACAACACTGAAACTAGACCAAGAAATAACTCCTACCATGGTCTCTAAGTGTTCAAGTGAAAGGAAGAGTCTCGTGTCTCTCACTTTAAATCAAAAAGCTAGACATGATTAAATTAAGCAAAAAAGGTATGTCAAAAGCTGGATCCTTGCCCAAAACAAACAACCAGCTTGTAAATGTAAAGGAAAAGTTATTAAAGGAAATTAAAAGTGCTACCCTAGTGAACAAAATGAAACAAACTTATTGCTGATATGAAGAAAGGTTAAGTGGTCTGGATAGAAGATTAAAGCAACCACAAAAACACCTTAAGCCAAAGTCTAATACAAAGCAAAGCCCTAATTCTCTTTAATTCTATGAGAACTGAAAGACGTAAGGAAACAACAGAAGAAAAGTTGGAAGCCAGCAGAGGTTGGTCCATGAGATTTAAGGAAAGAAGTCATCTTCATAACATAATGCAGACATGGGAGCTGCAGGAAGTTATCCAGAATATTTAGGTACGGCTCTTCATGAAGGTGCAGCCACTAACCAACAGATTTCCAATGTGGATGAAACAGCCTTAGATTAGAAGATACTGTGCAGGACTTCTATACTAGAGAGAAGTCAATGGCTAGCTTCAGAGCTGAAAGGACAGGCTGATCTCTTGCTAGGGCCTAAAGCAGCTAGTGACTTTAACTGGATGCTGATATTTATTTGCCATTCCAAAAATCCCTTATCCCTTAAGAACTGTGCTAACTCTGTGTTCTCTAAATAGAATGACAAAACCTAGACAACAGAATATAAATATTCTGGGATAATTGAGTTAAGAGTTAATATGTTTATATCCATATCTATCGACTGTAGATAAAACTATGTTAATCTTTCAGATTGAAGTAGCTACTTCTTTGACTGATCAAATAGCATAAAGGCAAAAACCACTAATTTTCACACTCAGCTTTTGCTGTGGTATAGCTCACATCTTTAATCCCAACACACTGGCACTCTGGAAGGCCATGCAGACGATCACTTGAGCCCAGGAGTTCAAAATCAGCCTAGGCAAAATAGCAAAACCCTGTCTCTACAAAATTTAAAAAAATACATATCAAGGTATGGTGGTGTGTTCTTGTAGGCCCAGCTAACCAGTAAACTGAAGCAAGAAGGATCACTAAGCCCCAAAAACTTGAGGTTACAATGAGTCATGATGATACAATTGCACTCTAGTCTAAGCAACAAAGTGAGACCTTATCTTGAAAAAAATCATCAGATTAAAAGAGACTAAAATTTAACAATCCCGATTCCAATTTCTCCTCACCAATAAAATCCAGCATTTGTGTCTCAACTCTTCCTTAAAAGCTTTCCACTTTGTTGGTTACTTTGAGGCAGCTAGGTAATTAACGCCATTTTAGGACAGTTAACTGAATAAAAGGATTCATATGGTTAGGATTTTGTGATTTGAATGGTATTTGGAATGTTAATAATTAAATATATTCAATATGCCATGTACTGTTGCTGCTCAAATACGGTAAATTTTTATGAAGGGTAGTCTAAAAATATTTGAGACAGTATTTCATGAGAACCTATTTATGAAAAAAAAAATTCTTCCTGCGCTGTAAAATGACCCAGTTCTTTGCTTGGAATATGGGTTTGAAATACCAGAGATTATTATATAATCTGAAATCTAGTCCTCCCTGAAAAGTTTTAAACAATACTGCTCAGATATACTTTTCAGCTGTCCTGTGTAGCAGAATAAGCTAAATCTTTTCTTTTTAAAAATTATTCTGCATCTGTGTTATCATGTGTCATGCCTGAGTTCTGCTCATATAATTATTATGAAGCCAAATTTGCAGTAATTAAAGAGAGAACTACTCACGTTATAGCTCTAAGCCCAGCTTTCTAATAGGAAAGGAAACAACTCACAAGGCTGAAATCCTTTTAATGGGCTTTCAACTTGCCTGGGAGAAGGAGATCTATTCCAAACATAAACACAACCTTCCAGAGATAGTCTTTTTACTTTTATGTCGCTCTTAAATGTCTAATAGGTGTTCCACATCAGCTGTGAACTTGTGAACCCAGAAGGAATTTAGGAGTTTTTATAAATTCTGTATGGTTTGGTACATACACACAGGCACACACGCACACATTTTATGCAAATATAGCCATGGCATTATTACTGCTGTAAAATCCACTGTTCCATATCTTTAGGTCCTAAGAAAAGATTTTATTTTAAAATTTACAACTGAACAGATAACTAAACATTGAATTGTAGTGACTGTACAAAATCAATAGCTAGTCACTTTAACATAAAAACATTTAGGAACTGAACTACATGCTGTTTTGTGCTATTGAATTTTTTAGTTAGATATGTATCCTATTGTCTTCACTTAAAAACTCAATATAATAAACTTATTCTTCAATAGCATACATTCTTCATAATGTTAGCATTTTTAAAGAAGCATTCCACTTTTGAAATTGCAGGTTAAAATCTCTTGTTGGCCCTCAGGGACTAGTAATTTCACAAGTTCTCAATAAAATATTTAAATTCTCATATTTAAATCTCTATTAATGTAGCTAGATATGTTCTTGAAAAGGTCTGTAAAGTCAAAAATTTAAAATAAGTGAAATGTAGTAAATAACTGGCTCAGCACCCATAGCACAGTCGTTACAGCACCAGCCACACATACCAAGGCTGGCAGTTTGAACCTGGCCTGGGCCAGCTAAACAACAATAACAACTGCAAAAAAAAAAAAAAGAAAGAAAAAATTAGCCAGATTAGCCAGGCATTGTGGCAGGTGCCTGTAGTCTCAGTTACTTGGGAGGCTGAGGCAGGAGAATCGCTTAAGCCCAAGAGTTCTAAGTTGCTGTGAGCTATGACACAGTGGCACTCTAGAAAGGGCAACATAGTGAGACTCTGTATCAAAAAAAATGTAGTAAATAACTGGGGAATGGGCTACTGAAGTAAAATATCTAGTAAATCTTCTTGTATGGTGACTGCTTCTGTAAACTAAAAAAAATAAACACTTTACTCTCTCCATTTTGTAAATTGAGACTTTTGTATATGAGATGTTCTTAAACTGGGGAAGATTTGCTTACCTTCTTACTAAAGAAGAAATAATTCTAATTGTATAAATTGGGAATTCCATGAGATTGCTCAATCTTTTTAATACTGGATATGTTGCTTTTTAAAAAAGAAAAATCACCTCTATGATAGCTGACAGATAATGCCTCTATTCCCTCCTTTGGTAACTGCAAATTATCTATGTATCAGGCAGAGTTTTTAGCTGTAAACAACAGAGTCCATTCCATCCAATACATTCAAGAAAATAATGTACTAAAGGTCATAAAGTCACTCACAAAATATCAGGGAAGGCTAAAGATGCCTAGCTTGTAAACTACACAGCTAGAAATAATAGTCAAATTATACCCATTGAATGCTCCAGTAAAGGTTCCACTGCCAGCACCACAGCCCAAGTTAATACTGCTCACCCAGAGTGTGGGGCTGTACCCCCAGATGTCATACTTCTTTGACTTTGGAAAGCTCATTGTCTCTCCATTATCCTCACAAGGTGCAATTCCTTATGGTGTGAACTCTTCATGTCACTCTCCTCTGAACTAACTCCCAAGTGGATGCCCTCCAACCTGCCTTCTAGCTTTAGTGGAAAAATAGGAAAGCTTTTCTGTCCTCTACCTTAACATGTGACAAGGTGAGAGATTCTGGGAAAGGTGTTCAGAAGGGAATAGGAAGACAACCACTGTTCACTTCAGTCTCTGCATAGTTTCAATAATACTCCATTTTCCTATGCCTAAACTTCCAAGTAGTAATAACCACAGAACAAATGTTTAAATCTAATATAATGCAACTACTGATTTTAAAAATGAAAATGCACTCACTATCACCCAGGAAATGGGACAACCTAGGAAGTCATTGGTCACTGCATCCAGCTCCAAGTCCAGGACCAGTTGACCAAATCCTAACAGTCTGAAATGAATGAATAAAGCACAGGAATCAACAATCCCCATGAGTGATACTGAAGTTGAACAGGTAAAATAGCAACAGAATTATGGAGAGAAATAGAGGTAAATTAGTTAATGCAAAATTTCTGAGTATTTTCAAAGCACTCAACCCTCATGATGACTTTTTGCCAGTAAGACACTGGGGATTCAACAGTGATGTTACTCAAATAGGCCCTATGGGATGCCACCATAGTCTGCCACCAAGAATGCTTTATTTAATAGCTCATTGAGTGTCTGGTGCCTTGGCTCATGCTGTTAATCCTAGCACTCTAGGAGGCTGAAGTGGGTGGATGGCTAGAGCTCAGGAGTTCAAGACCAATAAGAGAGAGCAAGAGAGAGACCCTGTCTCAATTAAAAATAGAAAAACTAGCCAAGCATTGTGGCAGGTAGCCTATAGTCCCAGCTAGTCGGGAGGCTGAAGTAAGAGGATCTCTTGAGCTTGAGTTTGAGATTGCTGTGAGCTATGACACCACCTCATTCTACCCAAGGCAACAGAGTAAGACTGGATCTAAAACAAACAAACAAAAAAAAAAAACTCTTTGACACCACTGGGACAAAATGGTCATCATGCATACCTAATTGTATGCATACCTATGAGCCTCCGCTCTATATAATAAATGGTGTTTGCTAGGTATTCAAATACTGTCACACTACCTATCCTGAAAGTATCATCTACATTATTTTTCTCCCAGATCTTCTTTTTAAGAATCCTCTTGTCTCTCAACTCAGAGCCCCTGGATTTTCAGGCCAAATCATTAGCACCTCCCCATGAACATTATAAATGCATAATAAAAGCAACTGTCCTTCTATACCTGGACAAATTGAACCCAAGGCATGCTACTTGGCCTGCTATGCACTGGGAGCATTTCCTTTTCCCCAAGTCCTCAGAGCCTTCCTAGAATGGGATCGTATTGCCACAATGGTCCACTTTCAGCTGGTAGTTGAATGATGTGGTATTAATGAGTCTACTTTTAGTTTTTGCTTTTTTTAGTCAAAGGTCACAGAAAACAATGGCCCCTGGCATATGATGATAGAGGAGTGTCAGCCAAGCAGGGAGATGCTGTTAAGAATGTGTGCTACCTGCCAATGGAATTTACTTTATGTCGTGTTGAAGCATATTCTTGGTTTGCTAGGGCAAGTATCAACTTATTCCAAATGTCTCAAATGATTATTAGTAGTGCCTCTTTTACTTCTGAAAGTGTTCTGGTTTGCCAATAAACTATGTATTTACCATACACATATACTGTTTCTATCTGATAAAGTGCTGTGGGTCATGCCTAATTTGCTTCTGGGTTGGATTGGCTCACCACATTATCCAAATGCATGATAACATGGAGCTCAAGCACGGCCAATGATCAACTGTTTAAATTAAACTCTATCAGGACCTGTTGAAAAAGAGAACAGTTACTTGTCAAAGAAAGCATGGCTTTGCTCCAAACCTCTAGGATCTCTGCTGTGATTATTCTAGCAGAATTAGCTATGTCATGGACTATACATACTTTGAATACTACTGTATGCACTACTTTGCAAGGACCAAATGGTAGAATAAATTACAGTGTAACCAGACTCAGCTGGACATCCTTCCCTGGATCTGAGGCTGGTTCAAATCTGATGGTCTTTTGAGCGATTTTGTGAATAATTCAGACCCTCACTCACAAATGTGATACTGCCATTATTCAATATCCAAATAGGCCTACTCAACTTGTGCCACTTTGTTAGTAATATGTAATATAAAGTGCCCAAGTTGTCTTTTATTTTTTATTTCAAGAAGTTAATTAAGGGAGTACAAGTGTTTTTGTTATAAGCATATCTTGTATAATGTGTAAGCTCGAACTTTTGAGGTGCCTATCAATAGAATAGTGTTCATTGTACCCAATAGACAAGTTTTTATCCCCCACCCACCCTCCAAGCCCCCTTTGGTTTATCATGTCCTTTATATTACTTTTTGCCTGTGTGTACCCATCTATTAGCTCCCATTTACTAGGGAAAAGATACGGTGTTTGGTTTTTCATTCATGAGATACTTAGAATAATGGTCTCTCTAGTTCCCATGATGCTGAAAATGACATTTTACTCCTTTTATGGCTGAATAGTACTCCACGGTGTATATATAACACATTTTCTTTATCTAGTCATGAATTAGAGGGCAGTTCGGTAAGAATTATGCATCTTTGTAGTTGTGAATTTTGCTACGATAAATATTTGAGTGCAGGTGTCTTTTTGATAAGATGATTTCATTTCCTTTGGTTAGATACCCAGAAATAGCATTGCTGGATCAAATGGTAAATCTACATTTATTTATTTGAGGAATCTCCATATTTTTTGCCAGACAGGTTGGACTAATCTACAGTCCACCAACAAGTGTTCCTTTCTCTCTACATTCATGTGAGCACTTCTTGTTTTTTGACTTTTTTTAATAATGGCCATTCTACTGGGGGTAAAATGGTATCTAGTTTTTATTTTCATTTCTTGATGATTAGTGATGTCGAACATTTTCTTACATTTGTTGGCTATTTGTCTATCTTCCTTTCAAAAATTCTTTTCATGTCTTTTGCCCATAGAATTGTTTGTTTTTCTCTTACTGATTTGTTTGAGTTCATTATAGATTCTGGGGTATCAGTCCCTTGTCAGAGGTACAGTGTAAAAATACTTTCTTTCATTCTATAGGTTGTCTATTCACTCTGTTCAATATTTCTTTTTTGTGTAGAAGCTTTTTAATTTACTTAAGACCTTTTTACTTTTGTTGCTGCTACATTTGCCTTTGAGGTCTTAGCCATAAATTCTTTGCCTAACTCAACGTCTAGAGGACATTTTCCTACATTTTTTCTAGAATTTTTATGGTTTCGTGCCTTACATTTACATCTTTAATACATCTTAAAGTAATTTTTATATATGACAAGAGATAAGGATCCTGTTTCATTTTTCTGCATGAGGTTATCCATTTTTCCCAGCACCATTTATTGAATAGGACCTCCTTTCCCCAGGGTATGTTGTGGTTTACTTTATCAAAGATTAGTTGGTCATAGGTAGATGGTTTTATTTCTTAGTTCTCTCTTTTTCCATTAGAATGCATCTCTAGTTTTATACCAACCCCATACTGCTTTGGCTACTATAGCCCTGTAGTATAACTTGAAGTCAGGAAGTGTGAAACCTTCAGATTTGTTCTTTCTACTTCAGATACTTTTGACTACTTGAGCTCTTTTTTGGTTCCAAAAGAAGTTGTTTTTTTTTTTCAGATATGTGAAATATGATGGTAGTATTGCATCATGTTCAATTGCATCAAAGTGTGTGGACATTTTAACAAAGTTGATTCTACTGATCCATGAGCAGGAGATGCTTTTCCACTTGTTTGTGTCATTTGTGATTTCCTTCATCATCTCTTTGTAGTTCTCTTTATAGAGTTTTGTTAAGTATATTTCTAGGTATTTTAATTTCTTTGTAGCTATTATGAATGGTATTGCATTCTTGATTTGACTCTTTGATTGACAATTACCAGTATAGGAATGCTACTGATTTGTGTATGTTGATTTTTCAACCTGAGACATTGCTGACTTTATTTATCAATTCCAGAAGTCATTTGGTGGAGACTTCAGTATTTTTTAGATATAAGATTATATCTTTAGCAAACAAGAATGATTTTTCCTCCTCATTCCCAATTTGGATGTACTTTGTTTCCTTCTCTTGCCTGAATGTTCTAGCTAGAACTTCCAATACTATGTTGAATAGAAGTGGTGACAGTGGGCACCTTTGTCTTTTTCCAGGTCTTAGAGGGAATGTTTGCTACTTTTCCCCATTCAGTCTGATATTAGCTGTGGGTTTGTCTTATATGGCTTTTATAATTTTAGGGTGTATTCCTTCTATGCCTAGTTTGTTGAGGGTTTTTATCATGAAAGAGTGCTAGATTTTATTGAATATTTTATAGTAAGATAGATGATCATGTGATCTTTATTTTTCTGTTTTTTATGTGGTGAATCATATTTATTGCATATATTAAATCTTCCTTGCATCCCTGGGATGAAACCCACTTGATCACGGTGGATTATCTTTTTAATGTACCATTCAATTCAGTTTGCTAGTATTTTGTTGAGGATTTTTTCATCTTTGTTCATAACAGATATTGATCTCTTGGTCTCAAAAAAAGTTTCCTTTGTTTGTTGTTGATCTTTTGTTTGTTTGTTTTTGCGTACTTTCCCAGCTTTGGTATCAGGTTTTGATATTGGTTTTGCAGAATGACTTAGGGAAGATTTTTTTATCCTTCTTAATGCTATGGAACAATTTCTAAAGGATGGGGACCAGTTCTTCTTTGTAGGTCTGGTAAAACCAGATGCTTCAGCTGTGAAGTCATCTGATCCTGAACTTTTATTGTTGGGAGATTTTTTTATTACCGCTTCAATCTTGCTACTCATTATTCCTCTGCTTGAGTTTCCATTTCTTCATGATTCAGGGTTGGGAAGATGAGTGTTTCCAAGAAATTATCTATTTCCTCTATGTTTTCTAGTTTATAGAGAGGTTTTTGTAGTGGTCACAGAGGATATTTTATATTTCTACAATATCAGTTGTTACATCTTTTTCAGTCATTTGTGATTGAGGATATTTGAGTCTTTTCTTTTTCTGATTAATCTCTATAGTTGTCTATTAATTTTATTTATTTTTTCAAAGAACTGAGTTTTTGTTTCATTGATCCTTGTGTTTTATTGTTGTTGTTGTTTCCATTACAATTATTTCCATTATGAGATTGTTATTTATTTTCTTTGATAGCTTTAGATTTGGTTTGCCCTTCTATTTTTAGTTACTTGAGGAGTGAAATTAGGTTGTTAATTTGAGATATTACTTTCTTTTTGGTGTAGGCATTTAAGTTCATGAACCCTTTAGGGTTGCCGTTCAGTGTTCCACAGGTTGTGAAAACTTGTGTCGCCTTTGTCATTCAGTTTGATGAATATTTTGATTTCTTTCTCAATTTCATTATTGACCCAAGGATCATACAGCAACAGGTTATTTAATTTCTATGATTCTTGTGTAGATTTGAGTATTTCTCTTGGAATTGATTTCTAGTTTTTCTCCATTGTGGTCTAAGAATATGCACAGTGTCGTTTCATTTTTTTTTAATTTGCTGAGACTTGTTTTGTGGCCTAAAATAAGATCAAACACATGTGCTAATGGGAAAAATGTATATTCAGTAGTTCTAAGGTAAATATCTGTTACGCCCACTTGCTCTAGAGTCCTATTTAAGTCCACTATCTCTTTTTTTTTTGAGACAGAGTCTCACTATATTGACCTTGGTAGAGTGCCATGGTGTCACAGCTTACAGAAACCTCAAACTCTTGGGCTTAGGCAATTCTCTTGCCTCAGCCTCCCAAGTACCTGAGACTACAGGTGTCTGCCATTGTTGTTTATCTGGCCCAGGCCAGATTCAAACACACTAGCCTGGGTGTATGTGGCCGGTGCCCTCCCACTGAGCTATGGGCACTGCCCAAGTCCAGAGTTTCTTTATTCATTTTCTTCTTTGATGATCTGTTCAGTTCTGTCCATGGACTAGTTCAGTTCTGTCCATGGACTATTGAGTCCTCAGCTATTAAGATGCTACTGTTTATTTCTTTTCTTCCCTTTGGAAGGATTTACCTTATACATCTAAGAGTTTGGGTAGTAGGTTCAGATATATTTAGTATTCTTATTTCTTCTTATTTAATTGGTACCTTTACAATTGTATAACAACCATCTTTGTCTTTTTTTAAGCATTGTTAATTTAAATTCTATTTTATCTGATAGGACAATGGCTATTCCTGCTCACTTTGGTTTCTACTTTACATGGAATTTTTTCCATCCCATACCCTTGAGTCTGAGTCTTTGTGGTCTAGATGTGTTTCTTGCAGACAACAAACACTTTGGTTGTGTTTTCAGCCAGTTTATGTCTTTTAAGTGGCACAATTCTCATTGAGTGTTAGTATTAATGTGTGGGTTACTACTCTATTCAACCCAAATGTTGGATGATACCTTATTACCATGTTCTCTTACTCATTGTATTATTTTATAAGAGTTGTAAGCTATAACTTTGTGGTGTTTTTACACTGATTGGTATTTATTATGCTGTTGTGTGTATAGTGCAACTGGCCATCAGAAGTAGGTTTCACTCTTCCCTCCACTCCCTTGCATGTCTCCTTACAGCATCTGGTCACAAGCAGCAGCCCAAACTAGCTGAGCTCACCAGCAAGGGGACTGCGGGCTGGGAGTTTCCCTATCCAGTATGCTAGTATGCTGCCCTATACTGAAAGCATGGCTTTCCTATAGGAAGAGGGTACTTCACAAGTGTTCTGTGGCTTGGACTCATGCTGCATTTTCTCTTGAGTTCTTCCCATATGGATCCCTCATCTCCAAAGATTACTACTTCATAAATCTCCCATATGTGAGCTTTAGCAACATGATTAAGTCCTGGGGTTACAGACTCTGCCTGTGAGCCTGTCCCCTTGTCCCTCTAAGTTCCATCTTTGACTGTACCAAGGAGAAGAATGCTGGTCTTGAGTTTCCAGTGGAGGGCTCACATAGGCTTAATGTTCCTTAACTTTGGGATATGCCCTGCTCTCCTGGAATAGTCAGGCAAACAGCACCAGAAAGAGCTGGCAGGCAGAGAGCTCAGAATCTTAGCAACCCTTGATCTGCTGCAGATCTTTAAAAGGAAAGATACAAACCCAATCTCAGTGTAGTGAATACACTTAAAAAGGGGAAGCAGTCACTCCTGAGAGCCCCAGCTCAATTGTCCTTTGGGAGCAGCCTGGATGAGGAAGAAGGAAGGAAAAATTGTGACTGTAGGAGAGCTGGCACTCTGGTCATCTCTGTCACTCTTCCCAGGAGGCAGCTCATCTGGAAGCTCTTGGATCACACAGTTCACTCAGGACTCCCTGGTCTCCATGCCCGTTCTGGGCAGAAGTTAGGAGATATTCATGTGGGAACCACTGACATGAAAGTGAAAGGGCTGAAACTCCCAGGGGAGAAAAAAGACTCACAAAGTGGATGGAGAAGCAGTAGAGCACCTGACAGTTCAGCTTATGTCTGTGGTAAACCCATGGGGGCTGGCCTCCAGGGCTTTGTTTTCAAGAAGCTCCCAATTCATTGATGGCATCAGCTTTGAGGCTCATAAGGGTTGAAAAGTTCCCTAGATGCTCAAGAGCCTTCTGACTAACAAAGGTGTGAGGGAAGGAGAATAAAAGCCCACCCACCTTCTCAACAAAGCTCCAAGTTTCTTATAGGTTAATCTCTGCTGCAATCTTGCTCCCTCTTACTCTGCTCTGCAACTTCTTCTCCAGGACTCTCGGGTAGGTTCTTGCACCTGAGGTACTATTCCTTCTTTCTGAAATGATCTGGCATCTGATGTCTCTAGTCATTTCTCTTGCCCCACCTTAAAGTTTCTGAGCTTAATTTTCCATATCTGTAGTACTATGAATCTTTGACTGTACCAGGGAGATACCTTATTATCTTGTTTTCTCACTCATGCTATTGTTTTATAAGAGTTGTAAGCTATAACTTTGTGACTTTTTACACTGGTTGGTATTTATTATGCTGTTGTGTGTATAGTGCAACTTGCTGTACAAAATGGGTTTCACTCTGCTCCCTACTCCCTTCCATGTCTCCTTATAGCATCGGGTCACAAGCAGCAGCCCAAACTAGCACTATGTATCTTAGTGCCTTTCATTTTGAAAAGAATATCTTGGCAAGTTCCTTAATAGAGGATCCCTTAAAAAGTAAATAGAGCTGGAGGCTTAGATATTTTCATGCAATTCGTTTGCCTCTTTCTGGCACCACACACTAAGGCACTAGAACACCTTCCTTTCCCTAGGAGCCCTTTCAGCATGGCAGCATCAGTGTAGTAGAATAAATGATGTCCTGTAGTAGAATAAATGATGTCCATCAATGTAGTAGAATAAATGATATTCAATGTAATAGAATAAATGATATTCAATGTAGTAGAATATCAGGATGTCTGAGACCACATTTTTTCATGATTCTAAAGAGTTAACATGGCCCTGAGTTAAAAAGAGGAAAATGTATTGCTTTCCCTGAAAGATAAAAGAACACTGCTTCTGTTGGTCTCTGTATATTAGGAATAGATAAAAAGTGAAAGCTGTAGAGTAGATGCCAGAGACTGTGTTAATTTGTCCCAGTAAAGAGATAACGTCTGGAACGGCCACTGAAAATTAGTCACTATCTGAACAAGCTGATGAAATTGTGTCACATTTTTCATGGTCAATATGCCTTTTGAATGGCCAAACAGGTAAGTTAAATGAAGTTTCCATTGATTAGTATTGGCTTAAAGTCAGTTCTAATTGAAGCAACAATAAAAGAAACTTCCAACAAAAATTTTCCTGATCCACACGGTTTCAAATCAGAATTCTGCCCAAACCTTCAAAGAAGAGCTTGTACTTACATTGCAGAGTCTATTCAATAACATTGTGAGGGAAGGAACCCTTACAATTCTTTCCACGAAGCAAATATTAAGATATCACCTAACCCCAGTCACAATGGCTCACATCATATAGTCCCAAAGCAACGCTGGCATGGATGTGGACAGAGAGGAACACCCGCACCCTATTCGTGGGACTACAAACTAGTACAACCTCTATGGAAAGCAGTATGGAGATTTCTCACAGATCTACTATTTGATCCTGCAATCCCACTTCTAGGTATTTACTCAAAGGAAAAAAAGTCATTTTATCATAAAGATGCTTACTTTTGAATGTTTTAACAGCACAATTCACAATTGCAAATACGTGGAAACAACCCAAGTGCTCATCAATACATGACTAGATTAATAAAATGTGGAATATGTATACCACAGAATAGCACTGAGCCATAAAAAAAAGATGGAGATCTAGTACCTATTATAAAAACCTAAGTGGATTAGATATTTTTCCTAAGTAAAATACCAATATCACATGGATGGAAAAATAAACAACAGATGTATTCAATACTAAATTGGAACAAGTTGATCAATACCAATAATTTCATATGGAGCAATCTCAATGAAATTTAAGGGGGAGTAGGGGAAAAAGGAATGGGTAAATTCCTCCCCAATGGGTACAATGTAAGGGTATATTGCACACTTTCTGGGACAAGTCCACACCTATAACTCCAATTTTATCCATCCAAAAGCTAACTATGTAACAAAAACAAACATATCTCCATGTATCCCCATACATAATAATCTGAAATTTTTTCATTTAAATTAATTAAAATTAAAAACATACATAAATAAAACTTAAGATACTCCTATATCCCAGGAGGAGGCTAAATCACAAGGGGCTAAGAGTTCTATATTAGGAACCAGGGTCAAAGACTAAATATTAGAACAGAAGATTCTCCTACCACCCCAACTATTACTTAAGAAATTATAAGGGTTTTAGGAACTCTGTGCCAGGAACAAAAAAACATGACCAAAGTATGTATTTCTTATTATAAATCACAACATCACAATGACTGTACCTTTGCTACCTATAATGGAAACCACGACCACCTGTGCCCCTCTGAGATCTTTCATTCCCACTAAAATCATAGATTCCATTTCAATGGTATGCCACTGACATCGCAATGCCTTTTATCTCAGAATAACAGAAGACAGCCACTTACCCTGCTTTTCAAATAGTCTGGTTTTCTGTCACAAATAAGTTTTTTCAATATGCATATTTTTTAATATCTTAAAGGATATGTCCTGTAGGCTTTCTAAAAGCACATATTTTAAAAGGTGGGTAAACATACATGAAAAGTTACTCTGACATTTCTACTTCTTTGAGTTTCTTTTCCTATAGCATATTGAAAAATCCATGTCATCTCTAGTTTATTTAAGTTAGGGTGCCTGAGTCCCAAGTTTCCCTCAACTAACTAAGCTAGTAATTAGAACTGTTCTTAGATGCTCAGAATAGTCCCTTAAGTTTAGAGTATGTGGTAATGTTCCAAAACAATAAGGGATATCGTAAACCACTGGAGACATCAGTTTGGCTTTGCAAAACACCAGATTTCAAATCCCAGTCCTGCCCTTTATCATTTAGCAAGTTTCTTAAACCCCTTCAACTTTATATGTGAGGGTTGAATTTAATTATATGTAAAATACTTGACACAGAGCTACTCAATAAATACCAACTCCTAATGCTATTCCTAATATTATTACCAACACCAACACAAAATCATTTTTTATATTTATTATACATAAAGTTATAGTGAATGTCCCTTCAAAAATGATAAATAATCTCATAAATGGAAGGTGAAACTAACAGTTTGAGAGTATTACATTGAACGACGTTAGATCACAAAGAAAAGTGTCTTATCCACAATAGTAATTGATGATTTTTATTCACAAAGGGAGAAAACAACATATTTCACTCACACCTCACTAGGTCTGAGTTATAAGGCATCCGTTATTTAAGAGTACCTCCCACCCTTCACTACCATCCATAAACTCTTTCTTCACCTTGACAATGTGAAAACTGAAAATACAGCTTCTAAATACCTCATAGCAATTAGGGTCGTGATTTTTTCCATGTACAGGACATTCAACTGCTCCCCTCGACATACCCCTCAGCTGGCTAGAAAGGTTTGCTATATGGTGCTCTTTATTTTTTTTTCTTTTATTGTTGGGAATTCATTGAGGGTACAAGAAAGCAGGTTACACTGATTGCATTTGTTAGGTAAAGTCCCTCTTACAATCGTATTTTGCCCTTAAAAGGTGTGGCACACACCAAGACCCCACCCCCCTCGCTCCTTCCCTCTCTCTGCTCTTCCTTTCCCCACCCCTCCCTCATTCTTTCTCTCTCTGCTCTTCCCTTCCCTCACCCCCACCATGTCATTGTCATGAATTGTCCTCATATCAAAATTGAGTACATGGGATTAATGCTTCTCCATTCTTGTGATTCTTTACTAAGAAAAATGTGTTCCACTTCCATCCAGGCTGTAAAGTGCAATGTGTTCCACTTCCGTACAAAGGCTGTAAAGTCTCCATTTTTTTTAATGGCTGACTAGTATTCAATAGTGTATATATACCACAGCTTGTTAATCCATTCCTGGGTTGATGGGCATTTAGGCTATTTCCACATTTGGAGATTGTAAATTGAGCTGCAATAAACAGTCTAGTGAAACTGTCCTTATGATAAAAGGATTTTTTACTTCTGGGTAGATGCCCAGTAATGGGATTGCAGGATCAAATGGGAGGGCTAGCCTGAGTTCTTTGAGGATTCTCTAGACTTCCTTCCAAAAAGGTTGTATCGGTTTGCAGTGTACAATGTGCTCCCTTCTCTCCACTTCCAAATGCAGATCTCTAGCATCTGCAGTTTTGAGATTTTGTGACGTGGACCATTCTCACTGGAGTTAGATGGCATCTCAGGGTGGTTTTGATTTGCATTTCTCTAATAATTAGGGGTGATGCGCATTTTTTCATATGTTTTTTAGCCATTTGTCTGTCTTCTTTAGAGAAGGTTCTATTCATGTCTCTTGCCCATTGATATATGGGATTGTTGACTTTTTTCATGTGGATTAATCTGAGTTCTCTATAGATCTTAGTTACCAAGCTTCTGTCTGATTCAAAATATGCAAACATTCTTTCCCATTGTGTAGGTTGTGTATTTCCTTTGGTTGTCTCCTTAGCTGTACAGAGCTTTTTAGTTTAATTAAGTCCCATTTGTTTATTTTTGTTGTTGTTGCAATTGCCATGGCAGTCTTCTTCATGAAGTTTTTCCCCAGGCCAATATCTTCCAGTGTTTCTCCTATGCTTT
>CAUYON010108028.1:0-12478 GCA_963573935.1 Arctocebus calabarensis
GCTCCTAGGCTGGGATTTTTCTTTTTTTTTTTTTGAGACAGAGCCTCAAGCTGTCACCCTGGATAGAGTGCTGTTATATCACAGCTCATAGCAACCTCCAATTCCTGGGCTCAAGTGAGTCTCTTGCCTCTGCCTCCCAAGCAGCTGGGACTACAGGCACCTGCCACAATGCCTGGCCATTTTTTGGTTGCAGCCGTCATTGTTGTTTGGCGGCCAGGGCTGGATTCGAACCTGGCAGCTCAGGTGTACGTGGCTGGCGCCCCAGCCCGTTGAGCCACAGGCACCAAGCCCCTAGGCTGGGATTTTAAGCCCTTGAAGGGAACGTTACACAGATAGCAGAGAACAATGCATCTCACATTTTAATGTGGATCCCAATCACCCAGGGATCTTACTAAAATGCAGACTGAGTCAAGACGTCTGGGGTGGGCCCTGAGATTCTGCATTCCTGATGAGCTCCCAAGCTGTCCCTGCCGCTGCGTGGCCCACGTTTTGACTAGAAAGGGCCTAGATCACAGCAAGTATGATGAGAAGTAGCCCAGAGAGAGTAGATACAGTGTGTTGAATGACGAGTGTAGAGGAGGCCAAGAGCCAGACGACCTGAGTAAGATGACTGCAGCTGGGGCTGGACCCCCGGGCAATTTGTCCACAGGTGCGCCTTGTGGAGAAAGAGCCAGAGCCCATGGTGATCCTTGGGCACGTAGTCATTGTCTAATACTCTGCTCACCTGTCTTGTGCTGTCTCAATAAAAGGCTACTGTGGCGGTTGCTCCGGGCTACCCTGCAATCAAGGTTAGTTCGCCTCCTGCAAGCTTGTACTTCTAATCCACGTCATGCCTGGCTCCTTCCTGTGGTGACTGGGACCAGCGCCATAGGGTCTGAGACAGATGGGTACAGTCAGTCAGTCTGCTTGAAGTAAAGTTAACATCCAAGAATACTGAGGAAATGCTTGGAAGGTAGGAGGAAGCCATCTTCCAGCAGGCTGTGTTGATGATATACTTCTTTGCGGTGAACATGGTGGTCCTCCACAGACAGCTGGGAGCAAGCAATAGTTGTAAGGTAAAGACGGTGCTTTTAGATACTCTTTTTGGCACTTACTGTGCTAGACATCTAAGCAAGGAGTGCCCAAGGGTGGGGAAGATTGCTCTAGTCAGGGCATGTGGGACAAAATGAAATCCCTTCAAACCAGTCCAAGTAACAGAAACGGGGAGATGGTCACTGTTAAGGCGGGAGAGCTCAAAGTGTAGGAGCCGAATGCTCTCTGCAGACCAGCCTGTCTCATGCAAGTCACTTTTCACGGGTGTCTCTGCCCCTCTTCTTGCACCTCCTGAACCCGACTTTTTCCCCCAAATGGCTTTCCCACATCTTCCTCTTTATATGGCCTAGAGTGACCCATGGATTTTGTATTTGCTCTTCATGACTCATTGCAAACTGTTGTCCTTTAATTCAAATTCCTAGAAAAAAATTCAAGTGGGCATGGTTCATCTTTTGAAACAGGTCACACAGTGAACGGGCTACCCTTTTCTGTTAGGTAGCCTCCCCTCAGAGGGAGCATAGGAGGATACAATCAGGCAGCCAAGGCTGGGCTTTGTGGGGCACCCAACATATGTATGTTTAATGGGGAAAATGTTCAAGAGTAGCTTATCCTTCTTAAAAAGAAAAAGCAAACAAAAACAACCCTTGTATTTTTTCCTTTCCTATTCAAACTTGCCAGAATCCTTCCCTGGTTCTCCACCCTCGCAGTGCCCCGAGACTGCTCTATCAAAAGTGACCTGTGCGGCGGTGCCTGTGGCTCATCGAGTAGAGTGCCGGCCCCATATACCGAGGGTGGTGGGTTCAAACCCAGCCTCGGCTGAACTGCAAAACAGAAAAATAGCTGGATGTTGTGGCGGGCACCTGTAGTCCCAGCTACTCGGGAGGCTTAGATAAGAGAATTGCCTAAGCCCAGGAGTTGGAGGTTGCTGTGAGCTGTGTGATGCCACGACACTGTTACCCGAGAGCGATAAAGTGACACTAAGTCTCTACAAAAAAAAAAGTGACCTGTGACTTCCCAAATTATCAAATACCAAAAACAGTAACTGAGTGTCTCTGATTCTGCCTTGTGACAACTAATACAGGGAACCCTCATCAATGTGTCCAAATATATGGAAACAGTCACACCAAGTGAGTCCTAAGTTCTAATGAGGTAGTAACAAGGGGAGATTACAGTGAGTGTTAATTGCATTTGACAAATTTCCCTCTCAGACTTTTTTCTTTACTCAGTTTCTCTTCCCACTCACCAAGGCAAGCTAGCTCCGGCCCATTGCAAAGCGTGAAGCCAGCTGACCCCCAGGGCTTGGAGGCTCAGTGTTCTCCAAACTTGAGTGGCCATCTCACAAGATAGTTCTCCCATTGGAAAAATGTCACCCCTTGATTTTTTCTAGCACCTTCTGCCAGATGGGTGTGACTGTACAATTGCAGGTTCCTAAAGATGGGCCTACCATTCCTTGAACAAGGTTAGTAGAGGGCCCCATGCATCAGCTTAGCTCTCCTCCACCCCCCAGATCTGGGATAAAGTTCATTCCCATAGAAGTCAGCTGTGAATTTTGCCTAGCTCATGACTCCTTGAATTCAAGGTCCAACCCCTTATTTAGGAAAGAATAGTCTATTATAGTGTAGCCTTGTTCTTATAACGGGCATCCCTCAGGTAAGGGCAACGTCATCTCCCCAAAGCTTAGGCCTGGTGCTTTCTCTCACAGTTCATATCCTATTTATTAGCTAAGTCTGTTGGCTCCGCCTTTAATATCTATCCAGAACCCAACCACTTTTTGCTACATCTATTACTACTATCCCATTCCATCAAGGCCATTCCAGTGATGTATCACCCAGATTAACAAAACAGCCTTCGTATAAATTTAGCTCTCCCATCCTTATTTCAATCTAGCCGTGCTGGCCATTTTGGAAAACAGTAACAATGGCTTCTACTTGTTGAGTACCTACTATGTGCCAGGTATTCCTTCACATGTACTTCATCCATTGGAATCGAAACCCTGAGAGGTTGTACAATTTGCTGAAGGTTACACACCTGATAAACAGTAAAGACTAGGAATTAAACAGTTTGGCTGCAGCACCCAGTCTCAAGATATGGTGTAGTTATACCGTCTTTGGTACATGGTATTTTCATTATAGTCATTTTCTTTTTTTTTTTTTTTTTTGCAGTTTTTGGCCGGGGCTGGGTTTGAACCTGCCACCTCTGGCATATGGGGCTGGCACCCTACTCCTTTGAGCCACAGGTGCCGCAAACAGTCATTTTCTAAACATGTCATTTTTTTCCTTTTGACCTGAGAACATTAAAAAAATTTCCAAGTAATTACATAAGTCATTTTAATTAATTTTTAATTTTGGAATTTAACAATTTGTGGCCACTTAGCCCATTTCTGGAAATAACTCAGGGTTGTTCAAAAACGTATCCTGTTTTAACAATGCAGGACTTAACAGGTATATATTAACTCTAATCTTATTTTGGTCCCTTATAAATTTTCATCTATAACTATTTGAAAACTCCAGTTTTCATCTCCTTTAGCTCATCAGTTCTTTGAGTTGTCAGAATTCAAGTTCTAAACTCTGTCAGAGAGAATGTGTGAAATCTTCCCTGGGATGTTTTGCTATCTGTTCTTCACCTGCCTTTTACTTATTCTGTTCCCGAGAAGGGCACAGGTGTTGTGGTGGTTATTCATAGTTCCCCTGCTGGCTCTTTTCTGACATTCCTTATCTTCTGAAAATGGCAGTTCTCTATTCAGACCTTCTATTTACAATATTCAAGACACTGTAAGGAAAATTGGTTACTTGCAGCAGCTGGCAGCTTTAATTTGGGTTTCACAATACACTCACACCAAAGGGGGGAAGCATACCCAATGCTGTTTTTGGGTCCCCCTGCAGAGCAAGAGGTCAGCATGGCTCATGCTTCCTAAACCTGTAATCAATTGCAAAATGGTGTGTGCACTCACGTTTCTTCTTGGTGACTTCTCATTTCCAGATTGTCTCCCTATTTGGAGAATTAGTTTTTGAACTTGAGAGGTCTATTGCAATTGCTTTTGAAATCTACCTGTTTCAGTCCTAAAATATTTGACAGACATTCTTCCTAATTTGTAATATAAACTTAACAGCTGCTTTTTTTTTCAACTGAATATTAAGTTTCCTACTTATTTCAATGCATTAGTTTCAACAATTACAATAGCATGGAAAGTGCTATTGGAAAAAGGCTTCTGATTCAAATAGAGAAATAATTACAACTCTGTGAAGGTCTATATGCCAGGTAATTGGAAAAACATCATCACAATGATGATGGTGAGTACAAGGGGTTGTGCAGGAAGAGAGAAGGAAGATGAAGTTAGAAATCCAAATAATCAGTAATGAGAGATCGTGATTAGAGTACATAAGACAGTAGTGGAAACAGACAAGTACGGTGGTATGTACCCGTCGTCCCAGGTACTCAGGAGGTGAGGTAGGAGGATTGCTTCAGCCCAGGAGTTCAAGTGACTCCAACTTAGAACAATAGCAGCATAATAACAAGCCAAGCTGAAGGTAACAGTTTTAAAAAGCAGCTCAGAAAGCCTAAAAATAATGAATTAAGCCTATACAACTTTCAGACCTTTAGCAAAGTGGGTAAGAATACAACATAAGTGGCTGGAATCAGGGAGGGACACCATTAGATCCAGACAGAAGACTGATTACTGGCAACTACACTTCCTAAAAAAATAATGGAAGATAAGATAAACATCCACACTCCAGATTAATCCATAATGATAAGAAAAAGAAATGTAGAAATTGTGGTAAATTCTGGAAAGAAAAGCTTTTGAAAGAATTATACATGCTGGAAAAAAGTGTTGCCAGCATAAAGTTGAGATGTGGAAGACAGCTGGCTCTAAAAATCTAGCAAGAGTTCCAAAAGTAGAACAAAGAATATGGAGGAAAAGAAATAAATCCAGCTATATGGTGTTTTAAAACAGATATAAACCAAAATAACACAGGAAAATTGAAAATAAGGGGTATCAAATAATACTAATAAAAGAGTGTAGCAAGATTAAGATCAAACACATAGAATTCAATCAAAAAGCATTAATGAGAAAAAAACCAAGGGGAACATTCTAAAACAAAATCTATGTGATATAATCAAGCAGTGCTTAGTAACAGTTCTGTACAAATAGGGGCAGGGCCTGACCCCAGTGATGTTTTCTTTTTGTATGTTTGGTTGTCCTGCATAAACAAGCATAGGAAATGACTCATCATTTGGGGACAATCCCTGATCATGCCCCCCTTGAGATGTGACTGAGAAATGTATATATTAGAAAACAAAGATAAAATGTAAGTGAACTAAATACATAATCTAAGTCGCTAAAGTTGAAAGAAAAGTTTAAGATGGTAAGAGAAATTACAAAAATAAAAAATCCTCAATCAATAAAATAAAAAGCTAATTCTTGGAAATTTTCAATGATTCCAATGTCAAATGAAAAAATATTGACCTACCTCCCCCTTAAAAAGTTGACTCAAGAAAAAAATTAAAATACATAGAGATGGTACAGAGATTCACAGAACTTAAGACAACCTCTGTAAAATAAAACTTTTCCTAACAAATTTTCAAACCTAAAAATTTCCAAGGAAAACATGATTACCTATATTGAACCAGGAGGAAAGGAAAAACTTGGATTAACTATAAAAGAAGCTAAAAAAGATAATAAAAGCTTCAGCTCCTAAAAAAAAAAAAAAATAATTAGGCACAAAAGAAGTCATCTAGTTTTTAGTAAGATGATATGCAGATGGAGCTAGTGCTCTTATCGACCAAAAACAATTAGAAAAGTAATTTAAAAGAAAGTTACAATTTGTGAGACTATTAAAAAGAAAATTGTAAAATGTTATTGATAGAAAAAGAATCCAGATAGACACAGGCAGACTAGTCTTATGCATAATATGCATAAAAGGGAAGCTTCAATATCATAAAGATAGATGATCATTCTCTCCAAATACATTTTTAAAAATTCAAGGCAGTTCTAACACAAATCCTAAATACTTTTCCTCAGAAGCTGGCAATCTAATTTTAAAATGCATTTGGAGGTGTAAGGGGCAACAGCCAGGACAATTCTGGAGAGTATTAATAAAGGAGATGCCCTACTATAAAAATTATACCAATTAAAATATACTGTTGCAGGAGTACATAAATAAACTATAGAACAGGAAAAGAAGTCTAGAGCCAGACCCCAATATACAAAGGCACTTCATATGTAAGTCAGGCAGAAAGAATAAACTATTCAGTAAGGCAAATAGCTATGCATTCAAAAAAGATCAAATAAGACCCTAGTCACAACATAGACAAAATTAATTTCAAATGGATAAAGTAGACAGAAGCTCTTATACTTTGTTGGCAGGAGTATAAAGGAATACAATTTGGCAATGGCTATACAGCAGAATACATACATTTGCTAAATTCAACATTTCTATTCAGAGTAATTGTTCATGAGATAGAAAGGATATTTGCTTTAGAAGTGTTGAAGTTTGTAGAAGTGAAAGTGCAAATATTCTGATTATCCATCAGTAAGAAAAATGATTAAGTGTCACAAAGAAGTGGATTAATTGTGGTATGTTCAAACAATAGAATGCTTTATGGTAAATTAAGAGGAATTAGAGGATTTAGTCAAATCTAAGAGGACATTATAAGATGTACCATTATATTGTTATGAAGAGAATGCTGCCCATTTCAAGAAACCACTGATTTACAAAACCTCCCAATTTATGTGGTGTTTTATTGTGAGGATATGAGATCCACCTGTATCAACACGGCTATATCTCACAGATAGTGTTGGGTGAGAAATAATAGGCTTCATAATGATGGATACAATGTCTTTTCCAGAAAATTTAAAAACAGTCCTTTGTATTTAAAAAACGCACAAGGAAAATGAAGATGAAGATATGCATAAAAATGATACACACTATTATCAGGATAGTTGCTATCTCTCAGTAATAAAAGGAGAGAAGGCAGTAAAGAGGTGATGAACGTTAGCCACACACCTTTTAACACTTATTTCTTATTAAAAACAACAAAAAGAAATCCAGCACAGCTTCTTTATATGCTAAAAGTGAGCTTATCTTCACCAAGAGACAGAGACTAATTAATCACTTCAAAGTCTCTGTGACACACACAGTTATAGAATGTTTATTCTTCAACCATGGTGAAGAAATGCGCCTTGCTAACATTTCTCAGAGATTTTACTATTCACTCACAGGCAATGGGAAGTGGGGAGGAAGAACGTGTAGGGGAAGAGAAACAGTTAATGCAAACTAAAACAAGGCCAAATGTTAACATCTTTTAAATTTGGGGAACGAGACCACCAATGTCTACTATGTTATTTCCTGAATGTCTGAAACATTTTTTTTTATTTACATTTTTTAACGTATAATTTAAAAAGTACCGAGTACAATTTAAAGGGTGAACTCTATCAAAATTTCAGGAATAACCTCTATGCTATGTAAAACTGTTTCATAGACAAATATGGACAACTTTCCAAATCACTCTAGAAGGCTAACAAAACCCCTTGTATGAATACTGAGAATAAGGACACACAATAAAGAAAATTATAAAGCAATATCACTATTCAACATAAACGTAAGGATGCTGAGTAGCATGGCCAAGGTAGGTTAATCCTATCAAAGCACGGATGATTCTACGTATGAAATCTATTAATATAAGTCACTGCATTAACACTTCTATTTTTTAAAAAAACCAAATTGCCATACAAACACCGAATTCAACATATACTCCCAATTTTATTTTTTAACAGCCCTGATTAGAAACAGAAGCTTCCTTCAAGTGGAAAAAGAATGCCTTGTATGACTTAACAATCCTCTGGAGGAGCCAGCCAAGGCCAATTACATCAGAGAAACATTATGTACAAGTATCAGAATGATCTCAAGTAACACTGATAAAACTATTTACTGATATTATTACTTCCCTAACAAATCCTAGAGAACTGAGAAACCATCAGAATTACAGTTCAACAAAGTGGGTGACAAGATAGCACAGCAGCCATAACCAATTAGAAAGCAATGGAATGATAACAATGTTAGGAAGACCACCCACAGTTTTAAAAGATACAAAATCTATTCTTATTAATAGAATAAAAATAAAAAATTAAACTTGAAAAAGGCCTCTGAAAGAATAGAACTCAGTAGGAAGACTCTATTGTAAACATGTTGATTCTTTCAAATTAATCTATATGTGTAGTGCCATTCCTATCAAGATACTGACAGGATCTTTAAAATAACGCTAAGTTACATGAAGAGTAAATGGAGTAAGAGAAAGTAACAAAAGTAGCTAATAGGTAGGAACAACCCAGACAGTTTCAAAATTAAGACTCAGGGAAAACTTTTGAGCCAAATAAAAACATTACATTGGTACAAAAGCAAAAAAGGCAAATATTAGAGATCAATGAAATGAAGCACAAGATATGAAGGAAAAGCTAGAGAAATGACCAATGATGCTTTGTAGAGTGTACTATCCTAAAAGCAAGAGCAAATTATTAAAGGATTAAAGCGTTTATATTGTTGTTGCTCTTGCTGCTGCTGAGGATAGAATCACTGTATTTCAGAGTCTGGCTACACTATGGAAACAAATTAGAGGTGGGGCAAAAGTAAATGTGAAGCCAATTTGGAGGCAAAAGAATGATGAGAATTTAAAATAAGGGAGATGACACTGGTGAAAAAAAGAACTCAACGTCTAATCTGGAAGTAAATTCAAAAGGACTTGATAAAAAACTATAAGGGAGAGGGATCAAGGGCAACTTACAGGTTTCTGATCTACGCTACTACTTCAAATACAGGATGACTATTAAATTGGGGAAGGAAAGAATATCTTTAGTTTTGGACATGTTGAGATTGTGGTATTTTGAGCTAGCCAATAGAAAATATCAAATAGGCAGCTGGATACATGGGTCCAGAATGTGCAGGCAAGGTCTGGATATAAATACATACTCTTGAGTAATATACATCTGGGTGGTAGAGGTTTGCCATATCTGAACTTACCCTACTTAGCTAAAGTCATCACAGATAACCTAACAATTCACAGATTAACTATAGTTATAAAGCAAGCCTCTCTTGGATTTTATAAATGAGTACTATTCAAGCTTGTTGCTAAGTTGCTGGAATCACAATTTTATTAATAAATTATTACAGTATATACATATTTTCTATTGCAGAAAGAACAGTAAAGACATATTCCTGAGGCCTACATAAAGATGTTCTTATCCCAGGAGAACTTAAAGGTGACTTAATCTTACCAATTCACCTAGAAACTATCCCTGTAAACTACTAAGTTCAAGTTCTTAGTAGTTACATGCTTTCAGATTTTGGAAATGTCAGATGGTATGAAAGCTATACATTTTTCTTTTGGAAGCTGCTTCAATCTTCAAATAAAGAGACACATAAAACACGGGAATCTAAATGCCCAAAGATCCCAAAGGTTCTCTTACTCAAAAACCTACAATGGATTCCCAACCATCTTTGAACAAAACTCAAGACATACAAGTATAATATGGCCCTTTGTTATCTCCTAACCTTCTTTCTTACTCCTTTATCTCCTGCTTACCTTAACTCTAGAAACATCAGCCTTCTTGAAATGCCTGAGGTACAAAGTGCATTCCTGTCTTAGGGCTTTTGTGCCTATTCTTCCCTCTACCTAGAATATTCTCCTCCCAGATATTCACATAGCTGGATCCCTCACTTGAGGTCTATGCTCAGACATCACTCTAAGAATTCTTCTTTCACTATTCTATATAAAATAATCTTCCTACTGGAGAATTGGGCTGGAATGCCTGAATAAAAAATCTCCTAGCTTGCTGTTCTAAAGGGAGAGCAAGTCTTACCCTTAAGTCATTTGAATGAAGTGGACTGAGTCTAACTAAAGCTGCTGCCTAGTTCCTAATCTCAAGGAGACCAATTTCTCTAATGCCTAACAGACAAAAAAGGATATACTGGGGGGAGAAATCCGATTAAACTCAATCCTTTAGTTCTTCTATACAAAATATCCTGAATTAAAGAAAAGTTATAAGATCTATAAAAAGGGGAGGGGGGGAAACTGTGACCAGGAAAATTATGATTGATATTCAAGAGAAAAAAGTCATAAGAGTCACACCCATAGATGATTCAGATGTTATAATTTAGCTGTAGTTTAATCTGAACTATAAAATTATTTTAACCCTTTGACTGCAGGGCACTCAAAAAACAAAATGTGCCTAAGACATCATTTGCACCAGGACAACATCTTGTATAGAACACCGAAAGACATTGTTCACAGCAAACAAACATCTTGCTTCAATCCCTATAGGCGTTTACACACAACAGTTTAAAGAAAAAAAGAGGAAAAGATGAGTGAAAAGTTGAAAGACTTTCAACAGAGAACTGAAATCTATAAAATATTAACTGTACATTCTAGAACTTGAGATATAACATTTAAAATTAATACTTAATTGGAAAGGTTAAAGAATGAACATGGCAAAGGAAAGAACTGGTAAATGTTAAAATGGATCAATAGAAAGTATCCAAACAAAGCACGGAGAGAAAAAAAAGTGCAAAGAATGGAAAAGAAATTAAAGGCACATGGGATAAAAATGATCTAATGCATACATAACTGAAATATCTGAAATAGAAAATAGTGTAGAATAGGGAAAGGGATAATGGCCAAATTTTCCCCCAAATTTATAAATTCATCAAGTCAGTAAACTCCAAGCAGAATAAATTAAAAATCCTTCCTAAGGCACATCACAAATTGCTAAAAAATTGGAGATTTAAAAAAAAAAAGGACACATTATCTACAAAGCGTAAAAAGATGTTCTGCTTACTATTCAATAGAAAAGATGAAAATAATGAAATGTCCACTTTTAAAGTATCAAATAAATAGAACTGCCAATCTAGATTTCTGTATTCAATGAAAATACTATTGAAAATGAAGGTGCTGTAAAGAATTTTCAAACAAATACAAAGTACCTGAGTTAACTACTAGTAGACCTGCATGACAAGCAACTGAATTAAGATGAAAGCACAAAATTACAACAAAAGAGAAGCAAAGAAAAATGTAAGAGTAAATACAAATTCTAACTGAAAATATACAACCATAGTACAAAAGATAGAAGCAATAAATAGAACTGAATCATTTTAAGTTTCTTGCATTGTTCGGAAGGTGGTATTACTGAGTAATACCATAATAAGCAAAAAAAGATACTATAATCTAGACGAATCACTAAAAAAAAAAAAAAAAATACAGTCAGGTATAACTAAAAAGCTGAGAAGACACAGAATAGTAAGAAGCACTTTAAAAGAAAGTTAAGACAAGAGGGAGGAAGGGACAGTCAATAAAGAAAGTAACGTGATGGTGGACTTAAAATCAACTGTATCAGTAATTACACTGGAATTTACTGAAAGTAAATAGTTTAAACACTATTACAGAACAAAGATTCTCATTAAATAAAAGAATAAGACCCAAATAGAAACTGTTTACATGACATATGTCTAAATATAAAGGCATAAATAGCTTAAAAAGAAAAGGACAGAAAAGGTTTCTTCATGCAAATAGTAGCTAAAACAAAACTAATATGGTTACATTAGTATCAGGCAAAGTAGACACTAAGTATTCATTAAGATAACAAGTGACATTTTCAATTATAAAATTAACACTTCATCATGAAGATATAACAATCCTAAACTTTATGAACCAAGTAACACAGTTTCAAAGTATACAAATTAACTTCTCCCTGATCATTTCTACTCTCCTTTTTCTTTTTCATTCACTGTATTTTTTTTCACAATCTGACACTATATATTTAATTATTTTTTGCTTATTTGTCAACTCGCAAAAGAATGTTAAGTACCGCAAGGGCAGGGACTTAGTCTATTTTGGTCACACTTGATCCTCTGTAAAACTGAGTAAAATTTTTGAGTGCTTGGCACACGGTATGCACCCAATGTTTGCTGAAAAAATTAATAAAACTGCCACTAGCAACTTATTTAGTGCTTCGTTTAAAAGCTCATATTACAAATTTATTTTCTTCAGTTGTGTAATTCCTTTACTTAAGTAGTAGTTAGTAAATCTGTCAGCCTGACATTTTGCGTGGGAATAAAAGTTTAGAAAAAGTTCCTTGGAAATATTTTCTCTCCATGAAATAGAGGCTTCAAAATTAAAAATCAGCAAATTGTGCCTTTCTCCATAGTATTTATATGCACCGATTTAATAAATAAAATAATACAATCACATTAGCTTTCACGTTTATTCAACTTCACAGAAAATCCAAAATGTATCTGAAAATCAGTTATCTACCTAAATACTAATAGTTCATTATGGTGACATAATACTGTGTGGTAGCAGAGATGTGCCTAATTTAAACAAATTCTTAAATTCCCAACATACGTCCAAAAGTGGGCAAAAGGATATTTTAAAAATCAAACTTACAAGTTGTAAAAAG
>CAUYON010108031.1:0-16147 GCA_963573935.1 Arctocebus calabarensis
TTTTTTGAGACAGAGCTCAAGCTGTCACCCTGGATAGAGTGCTGTGGCATCACAGCTCACAGCAACCTCCGATTCCTGGGCTCAAGCGAGTCTTCTGCCTCTGCCTCCCAAGTAGCTGGGACTACGGGCACCGGCCACAACACCTGGCCATTTTTTGGTTGCAGCCGTCATTGTTGTTTGGCGGGCCTGGGCTGGATTCGAACCTGCCAGCTCAGGTATATGTGGCTGGTGCCTTAGCCCGTTGAGCCACAGGCACTGAGCCAGAAACTATTTTTTTTGATGTTCATAATTCTTTGAAGTAGCAAAAAGTGTTTTGTTCTAAAATTAGAAATATGAAGCTTAATGTATAAAGGGCTAACTCAGTGAATACTGATGCTCCTTGATTTATGATGGGGTTATTTCCCTATAAGTCCATCTAAGTGGAAAATATTGTAAGTCAAAAACTTGTTTAATACACGTGACTTCCCGAACGTTATAGCTTAGTCTAGCACACCTAACATGTGTCTGAACACTTAGATTTACCTACTGTTGATCATCATTATCAGTTAACACAGTGTGCTGTAGACTGAGTATTTGGTTAATTACCCTCAAATCTCGTGACTAACCAAGAGCTGTGGCTCAGTAGCACTGCCCAGCATTGCAAAAGAGTATACTTTCAATTTCCCTTGAATATATATCACTTTCACACCATTGTAAGCTGAAAAATTGTAAATTGAACCATCATGAATCAAGGACGGTCTGGACTCTAGTATTCTAAATGTTATCAAATATAAATTATGGATTTTTAAAAACTCAGTGTTTTTGACAAGTGGCCTTGAATACCTGAAGGCCTGTGCCCTTTGTGAGGAAGGGAGAAGCAGACCAGCTAGAAGCTTGTCCGTACAGGTCACTATGGAGAAAAAGAGAAACTTCTGCTACTTGGAAGATTTGTCTAGGATGGACTCTATTTACATTCACTAAATGTTTGTTGGAATAATAAACAAATACAAACCTTTAACTCAGACATTTTTATTTTTCACAGCTGTAAGTACTGGTAACTTTGATATTTACAACTTACCAACTTTCTTTCATGGAAGAGAGTTTTTAATATGTGTATCTGTATAAAGAAGTATTTTTACTAGGGCATGTGTACACATTGGATTCACCTTTTTTAAAAAAAGAATTTATGTTGAGTACTAATAGTGTACCAGGTGTTAATGATGCTGTGAGCTCCCTACTTTGAAAGATTCCTCCAGAGAAGTGAGAGGAATAGAGAGCTATAAAACCAGTAGTTACAACAGTGGTGGGAAAACACAATGAAAATAAGAAGAAAAAGAAATGCTTGTGACGAGGTAGCTTACGGAAGATTTCACTGTGGAATTAAGGTTTGGACAGAGTTCCAAAAGAAAAAAAGGGATGCATGATATGAGGACATCACGTCATGCAAAAGGAGTAGCTTGTACAAAGGCCTGGAAACCTGAAGAAGTGGGGCTTGTCTGGGATCCACAGGTAGTGGATTGGCCTGGAGATTGAGTTCTCTACAGAAAAATTATGGAAAAGGTATCAGGGAAGGTAAATAGCAGGTATGTTATGAAGAACTTTGCCACACTTAGTAGTTTGTATTTAATGCCAGTGGGTAATCATTAAAGAATTTTGTCAGCAAAGGGATGACCATTAAAAATCACTTCTGACAATGGCATAGGAGATGGACTGGAGACCAGGTGTGTAACCTGCAGTGGCCCTGTGAAGGCTTGAATTAAAGCGGGGATGGTTAGCCGGGCATTGTGGCGGGCGCCTGTAGTCCCAGCTACTCAGGAGGCTGAGGCAAGAGAATCACCTGAGCCCAAGAGTTGGAGGTTGCTGTGAGCGGTGACGTCACGGCACTGTACCAAGGGTGACAGAGTGAGACTGTGTCTCTACAAAAAAAATAAATAAAATAAAATAAAGCGGTGATGGTGAGTGTGGAGAGGAAAACAGACTGCAGGCATTTAGGGGAGAGTAGGCAGAACGTCAGGCCCTGAACGGTGGCTGATGAGAACTGAAGAGGAACTGAAGGTAACAGGACTCTAGTTTGGGTGACAGGGTGGTGTCCCTGTTATTTGCAATAGGGAATTTATGTATCTTCCAAAGTGTTCAATTTGAAATTATCTTTTGTTGGCTGACCTAGGACAGACACTCAGCGGGATGTTGGAAATAGGGATTCAGAGCACACAGGAGAAGTTAGATCTAAATACATAGATTCGAGAGTCTTCCTCATATAGGTAGAAGCAGAAGTGAGTGAGATGACCTGTGAGAGCACATTGAGAAGGACAGAGAGCAAGGTACTGAATCCCTGCATGTGTGTGGACGGTTAGGGATGGACACACAAAGAAGGGCTGCTAAAAAACAAAACTGAATGCTTCTAACCCCCGCCCCACCAAAGCTCAGAGGGGTAGAAAGAACTAGGAAAAACTGGCATCTTGGAAGGCACAGGAAAAGAAGAGTGTCTGGAAGGAAGGAATCCCAAGTCCGTTATTACAGGACAGTGAGCGAACTTAGCAGAGAGTCTTAGGAATTGTAGTTCAGTCTTCCATGACGTTGGAGACCCAGTGTCAGTTGAGTAATGGGGTAGAAACCAGGTTCAAGAGCCGAGAGGAGAAAAGTTTCCTGATGAAGAGGGAGCGAGAATGTTGCAATCTACAGGAGGATGTGGGACCCAGGAATATAAACTTTCTTCTCTTTAAATGAAATATCTATAGCTGAGGGTAAAGGAGCTGAGATAAGGAGAGAGAGATTAATAATGAATTTGTCGGCAAAAGGTTAATTTTAATTTTGTGAGGACATGCTGAAAATATATTTTTTGTCAAGTGTACAGTTAAAATTACTACCTTTTAAGTAATGGATATAAAGTCGCCGAAATCAGCGTTATAACTTCTGAGCTAGCTATGAGGCCTGTAGGTTTTTTATCCAATCATTTTCAAATTGTACAATACACATCAAGGAATATTAGTTACTTAAAAAAGAAATAAACCGATGAAGGACTGTGATCTCAGCTTCCAAGTTACTAAAAAAAGTCACTCACAACCTCATTTTTTTAATGAATTGGGATTTTTTGCTTGAATGGATTTTTATAAGTATCCTACGTAGTTTATTTGTCTAAAATGTGACATTTGAGAAAATATAAGAGAGGTCTAAGCTTCAGAACATCACCTAGGGATCTTTTATTATTGATATATGAATGACAGTGGTGTTAATTGCCTGGATTGTTTACACTGAATGTCTAGAATGTTTTTCAGTAGGGTAGGTGGGTAGGCCATTTGTCCATTGGTTGTACTAACACTTTTCCAAAAAATATCATTGCATAACACAGACAGAATCTTTTAGAGTATGTGAAAGGTCATCTGCTGTGTTGGGTGTTTGACTACTGCTTAATCCTTAGGGCTTTCTAAGCTGTTGAGATATTATTTACTGAATGGAGGGAGACACTGTGATTAAGATTATGCACAAGAAGGTTGGAGGTCTATTCACAGGGTTTGGGATCATTGTGGTTTCCCCGTTTGCTTTACATTAAACAGGCTTAATGTTACTGATGCTCAAGGGAAAGTCAAGTAATTAGGAAAGAGGAAAGCAGGAGTCAAATTCCAAGGCAAAGGAATATACTCTGGAGAGGAAAGAGTTGGGCTTGGTGGTTGAAAGTCAAAGGGGTCCCACGTGGAATTTCTAGAGGAAATTGGTCATTAAAAACCTTGAAGTTTTCTGAATTAATAGGACATGGACTGTGGGTAATATTCACTATGAAACCTAAGTATCTTTTATTCTTATTTGTAGAATGGAAATTTTATCTTACATTATCTTCAGTATAGGGGAAGAATCCATGGGATAATATAAATCATACTTTATGAGACAGTGTTTTGGAATTGCATGAGCTTTCATTCAGCTCCCTGGTTTTTTGTTTGTTTGTTTGTTTGTTTTAGGGGTAGGGTCTCGCTATATTGCCCAGGCAGGTCTGAGCTCCTAGGCTCAAGTGATTTTCTTGCCTTAGTCCCCCAAGTAATTGGGACCACAGGCACATACCACCATGCTCAGATGCTTTTTCCTTCAGAATTACTGATGTGTAAGTTGTTTAAGAGAATGAGTAGTTGGATCTTAATTCTCCTATATAATTTTGGAAAAAAGTATTCAGTGAACTGATAGTTTCGTTACATTTCTTCCTCTTTTATTTTTTAATCTTTTTAATGGCGTCTCATCTTAGCTTTTGCCACTCCGTTCGGGGTAGCTCCCTGTCTGGGCAGAGATGAGTACTGCCAAGGCCTGGCTCAGCAGTCAGGCCATACAGGTGACTGAATGGAGGGGCCCTGCTGCGCAGATCTCCCCTGACATGTGCTGTGGGCACCTGCTCTAGTCTTGGTCTTGGCCCCACTCTCGGTGTTGCTTCCGGACACCTCTGCCAACAGCCAGAGTCCTGGGAAAGAGAACTTTATCCCTGCAACCAGTGTCTGCCAGGTGCTTATTATGTGCCAGGCACTACTTCTGGTTGGAATTCAACAGAAAGAAGATAATAGCCCTACTTTCTAGGACGCCTAGATGTAGTAACAAGTAAATTAAAAAATAAGAGACATGAAAGAATGGGTGGTAGGATGGCCTGGAGGAGCTACTTGCTACTTGTCTCTGAGGAGTTACAAATATCACATATATGTGAGCTTATATAGAGGGTTGCTATAAACATCATGTGCAAATTTAAATTTCACGCTATTTTAAATTGCACATGAACTTTATGGCCACCCTGTGTATATGCTTACATAGATGAGCAAACACCAGAACAGTAAAAATGAACCAACTCAGTCAAGGTCTATGCAAAGACAGACGAGCGGAGGAGTGTTAAGCTCAGGACCTGAAGGCAGGATGAGCTTGGTGTGTGAGTGAGCAGGGTGGTAGGGGGAGGAGAGTGGGGCCACATCTCAGACCCCTTAACCACAGAGGGATAGTTGGGGGACCCATTGGGTGGTAACTGATAGACCAGAAAGAACAGAGGCAATGGGGCCCAGGCAAAAGTGATAGCAGTGACGAGGTAGAGAGGTGGACAGATTCGTGGAGAAAAGCGCACACTTCTTGGGAAGTTTGAGACAACTCAGTGTTCTCATCCCCTTCACTGTCTTCTTCCTGGGATCAGTGAGCATAAGCAGCCCCCTTTAGCCACCTGTTCCATCCACCACACACGATTTTGCAAGATTAAGTACAGTATGATAAAAGGAAGTAAAAAGATTATAATGAAAAGTTATAATCCCTGATTGTAAGAAGCTCTTGGAATTAGTTTTCTTAGGGGACCTTATATATTCCCCAAGTAGCAACAGCTTCTTTTTATAAGATGAAACTTCTCCCCAGAAGTCTATAGAAGACATTGCTGCTAGGCTTGGATGTGCTTTTATAGTTGGTTTTAGACATTACTAAAATTGCTAATAAAGCTGGTTCTAGGCCACCACTCTTTGTTGCCTTTTACATATGATATGAATCACTTTAGCCCTCCCAAATTGAAGAAGAGGGATTTCTGATCAGAAAATATAAAGAGCCATATATGACGTCTCCATCTGTATTTTAAAATCCTTCTACCTTTTCCAACAGTGTCTGCTGCACAGAGCTTTACATCCCCAGGAGCCTCTGCCCCCCATTCAGCAGCATGTTTTGAATATGCTGGATCCCCCCACGGAAGTGACAGCAAAATGTCAGATTCCTCTCTCTAAAATAAAGACTCTTTTCCCTCTGACTGAAGCCATCAAGAGAAAGGCTCAAGTAACTGCTCAGGATATTTTCCAAGACAAGTAAGTACTCAGTAGAGTTGCATTTAACATTGGAGTGCATGAGATCTGCGGTAGTGTCGGCGTGGCTCTGGGGATAAGGTGCTGCACAGGGGCTGTGGAATTGCAAGGGTGGGAGGAGGAAACCGTGTGCCATTGGCCCCTAAAATGAAGTACTGCTTTCCTTTATCTGTCCTGGGGAGTCATATTTTATCTTTGCTGTTCTCCTGGAATTTAGAGCTACTTACTGGGTGGTCAATGTTTTGAACATGCCAGATTCTCGGTGAGTATATACAGGAAGACTAAGCAAAGTTTTTGAATAGCGAAGGCTAAATTTTAGCCCTTTTGAAGTGTGCTGAGGATAAGAGGATAGTATTGAAGGTCATAGGTTTTTGGTTAGAAGGTTGAATGTCAGGAATATCAAGGAAATTTTTGGATTAAAAGTGGAAAGGTGAATGAACAATCTAGCCTTTCTTTAGCTAGGTTCTGTTTGAGGTATAAGTGATGTACTTGGTTACACCATTGGGGGATGATTGCAGAATGCTGTTCATGTAATCCTTAAATCAGGCTTTCAAGTGGCTATCGTGTTTTCCCCCCATCAGATTCTGTTCACAATCTATTCATTTCCATTCAAAACAAAACAAAAATAAGCCAGAAGAAATTGTTCTTGATTATTCAGAATTATTTGGCTATGTAACATTGATTTTTACCAGGTGTAGGCCAACTGGTTATTGGTGACTTTTTTCCCCTCACACCAGAATAATCTATGTATTTCTTTAGACTGCATTTGGAGATCTGGTTTTAGATCATGATTCTTTCTTTCTTTTTTCTTCAATTTCCTCCCTACAGCTGTATCTTTATCAGCAAAGTTTTTTATGTATAAATACCCCAATGGAAGAGTACCGACTAATTTCCAGAAACCTTCACAAGTTTCTATAAACTGTCAATTTAGAGAATTATTGTCCAAGTTGAATAGAAATCTTTGTGTTTTCTATGGTTTTCTAGAGGTTAACACTCCCAAGTTTTGTCAGAATTTTAAAACATCATGCACTTGCTAGATAGTATCATGTGTATTCCTGACACACCTTGGAGAGGTTTACATTCCTGTTTAGTCTGTCATGCCTTTTTAGGGACATAGGAAGACTGTCCCCCCAAAATCCACTTTCTCTCTGCTGTCCTCTGCCTGCAAGCCTCTGGATCAGTATTTTAAAACAGTTCAGTGAAAGTCTTCAGCCTTCTCTTCCCATGGCTCCTTGCTCCAGGCTCACAAGGCTGTTCTCTCTGTATGCATTAAACTCTAGTTCATGATCTTGATTACCTTTTGGTGTTGTGGGAAAGAAATGGGCCATTTCTCCCTCCTCCCTTTTATTAAAATGTAAATTAGCTGGTAAAAACCACACCACACAGACTCAGAAGGCTATTGTTCTGTGATTTGATCCCTGCTGTGATTACACCTTGGGCTGTAGTCCTGCCACTCACTCCTCTGGAAGCTTCTGGTTTTTTACTCCTATAATGGTTTGCAAACACAGCCAAGTTATCTGCCTGGGGCCTGAGAATCATCTCACTCACACACACCTACTCACACTCCTGTTCTATTCGTTTCGTCTCAGAAATCTCAGTTTTTAAGAACTACAGAAAGGATGCACTTAGCAAATATTTATGGAGTACCTCCTGTGTTCAAGAAGAATGCCTCAGTCATTCTTCCCCACGGTTCTTAAAACCCTCAATTTTTATGATAAGGGTGCTAATCAGTTTGGGAGGTGGTTTCAGGGATTCGGGGTGGGGAGCTGCTAACAATTAGCAGTATTTTGTATGTATTCATCATCTCTCTATCCAGGGTACTTATTTTCAGTGGGGAGGGGGTGAGTGAGAGGCTAAGATTTTTGAGGTATTGACAAATGTCTGTTCAGGAAGTTTCACAGTTTTTAAAGTCTTGAGCTGGGAATTCCTAGTTTTCATTCCAACTTTTCTTTGATCTGATTTTGGTTAAATAATTTTACCTTTATGAGATTTTTCTTCATTTAAAAACAGCCTCCTCTCAAGAGATATTAGAGCAATGAAATCACAGATATTAAAGCATTTTGAGCTACAGACATGCTTCATTGGACAGGCATACATTGGAAGAAACACATCATTAGGCAATTTCATTACTATGTGAACATCATAGAGTGAACACAGTCCCACAAACCTAGACGTCAGATCCTGCTTATTATAGTGAGGCTACAAACCTGTATGGCACGTAGCTGTACATGCTGAATTGTAACAGACTGGTGTTTGTGTATTTAAACATAGGTAAAGACAGAAGGTCAGGTAATGCATTGCACTGGGATGACATGATGGCCACAACATCATTAGGCTCCAGGAGTATTTCAGCTCCATTGTAATCTTTTTTTTTTTTTTTAGCTCCATTGTAATCTTACAGTACCACTATTTTGTATGCAGTTTACGGTTGACTGAAACATTATCATGTGAATATATAGTCAAAACCTAAATAATAATAATTGTATTATTGATAATAATAGTATCATTATCAATAAAAACATCTGCCATTGGGGGAGGTCTGGTGTTCACCTTGGACCTGTTGAATGCCAGGTGTTAGAAGTGATTTCTTCATTTCAAAAGGGCAAGAGCACTATTTGGTATGGTAGTCCCAAAATATACTAAATATTAACCCGTACAATATAAAAGCATTGCTTCCTTTAATGTTGATATACGCCTGTGCATCCTTGGAATAAAAACATCTGTTGGACAGGGAGCTTACATGAGATTTAGGACCTCTAGGGTCTAACCTTGCTGTGAAACTAATGCAGACATGATCTTGATTTCTCTTTGTTTGTAGGCAGATTAAATTTTCTGCTCTTTCCAAGTCTCCTAAGACTCATCCCACACACTATCAGCAGACAGCCTCACTTGGCTGAGTCATAAGACTCTAGAGCCAGCCAATGTGTCCTGGTCTTTTGCTCTGCAGTGTGACTTAGGCCTGGGTGGCTTATCTTCTCAGCCTCAGCTTCCTTCTGGGTGTAATAGGGATGGTAGGACTACCTGTCCCATAGGGTTGTTCTGGGGGTAAATTGAGCAGTATAATATGCTGTTCACTATTGTATCTTGAGAACCCAGCATAGGACTTAGCAAATAATAAGACAGCATTGGTAAATAATGATTTTTAAAATTTTAGTCATGTCCCTGGGACGTTAGTGGTGACGATGCTGATGGTGGTGGTGATGTTTTCATAGAAAAAATAAAGGTCAAAATGCAGGGAAGCCTCAATTTTTGTCCCGTCTTACCTAAAAGCATACCTTTTTTTGGCATGTGCCTTTACTTCCTGCTTTCCTGTCTCAGTGAAACAGGCACCTCATCCTGGCTGGAGTGAATCCCTTCACCTGTGCCCTGGGACTCCATTTTATCTGGTACCTTACTTAGCCCACCAAGAACTTCTTCTCGTTCTGTATTTTCTATCTTCTTGCTTTCTGCCAGCTCCTTTCTTTCCTCAACATTTCATTCATTTAAAACAAAAGGAAATGGTTCCCAGCTTCCTATTGTCTTCCTTCTGAAGCGAGGACACTGGAAGAACGGTCTGCGTTGCTTCTTTGCTCTGCTCTCATTCTCTTGGGCTTCTACCCTCGCCACTTCCTTGAAACTCTCTTTCCAAAGACACGAACTGCTCAGTTCTCTTCAGCTCCACAGTCCTTGTCTGTCCATTTGACATTCTCCATTATTCTTTCTCTCTTGAAACTCAGACATCTTCCTTAATTTTGCTTCTCTGGACTGTTGGCTAAGTCTGACAGCTCTCTCAGATTCCTCTGGGCGCTGCTTTTGTTACCATCGCTTGAAGTGTTGGTGTTCTGCAGGACTTGTCCTCAGAAATGGGGACATGTGCTGTCTAACCTGTACTGAACTCAAGCATGATGCTAAGAACTTTGTATGCATTATATGCTAGGATGCACTTGGCCAGCCTGTGAAGGAGGTTCTTTTACTGATCCCCATCTTAAAGCTGAGAGTTGAAGATTAGCGGAGATGAGGAACTTGCTTAGTATTACAGTTCATAAGTGTTGGAATAAGGATTCAAATGCAAGCAGTCTGACGGAGTTTGCACTCTTAACCATAATGCCATTTTGCCTTAGTAATGCAAAGGCAAGATCTTTTATTATTTCACAGATAGGGCTTCAAAAACTCCCCACTGGATAGCTTAAGTGTCTGTGGGGCTCTCAAGTACAGTATGTCCAGAAGTGACTTTGTCATCTTCTTTCTCCTCCCATGCTCCTTTGAAATCCTTCTTCATGCAATTAGTCTCTATTTCAGTGAATGATGCCTAATTTCCTAGGAGTCATTCATATCCGTCTTATAATTCTGTATCTAATTGGTTTGCCAACCTATATTAAAATGATCTCAAATTGATCCTTTTGCTGTTAGCCACTATACTAACTTGAAGCCATTGATTTTAGAGTCAGATTTGGATATAAACCCAAGCACTTCCTTTACGAGCAGTTGAAATTGGCAAGTCACTTAGTGTCAAGTGGCAATACCAAGAACCTTGCTTTCAGGAGGCTGGATGGGAAAATGGCTAAGAGTACAGGATTATTTCTGACCCCTTACTAACTGTGTGCTTTAGATAAGAAATCAAATTCTTTTGAGCCTTAATTTGCTCATCTGTAAAGGGACATGGGTAATAGCTAACTCATAGGGCTGTTACAAAGTTTAACAGATGATTGAAATGTGCTTAGCGTAGTGATTGCACATGGTAAGCACTGAAGAGAAATGCCAGCTCGTATTGGCCTTGCCAGTGACCCTGCCTTTGCTTTTATATAGGCCTTCTCATGTTAGCTGCTTCACCAAGCTAACCTCTTCACTGACTGCCCTCATTCCTTTCCAATCCATGCTACTACCTGAGTAACTTTTTTTTTTTTTAGAGACAAAGTCTCTACAGGTGCCCGCCACAATACTCGGCTATTTTTTTTAATTGCAATTTGGCCTGGGCCAGATTTGAACCCACCACCCTCAGTATATGGAGCTGGTGCCCTACCCACTGAGCCACAGGCACCTCCCTCCTGTCTATTTTTAGAGACAAGGTCTTGTTGTGGCTTAGGCTAATCTTGAAGTTGTGAGCTCAGGCAATCCACTCACCCTGGCCTCCCAGAGTGCTAGGATTACGGGTGCGAGCCACTGTGCCTGGTCTGAGTTTTCTCTACTTTTGTGAACAACTTTATAGCTAAATCTTCATACAAATTATTAGTCACTTTCTCATGATAAATTCTTAGAAATAAAATCATAAGATCAAAAGGATAGCCACATTTTGTAACACTGCCAAATTACCATCCAGAAATGTACTAATTTACATTCCTATGTTGTATGTGAGAAAATCAAGGAAATAATGTCATCAACATGTAGCGTCCAAGTTTCTAACAGGATTCTCTACAATCTCTAAATCAAGACCCACTGGTTCATCACATCGACGGGGCACTTGCCTGCTTTGCACATGTAGAAGGTGCCTGTCAGGTTGGTCTCAACCACAGCATGCCACCCCTTTGAAGTGATGTGTTCAGCAGGGGAGAGGAACTGGCCTCCCGCATTGTTTACCAAGAAATTGATCTTACCATAAATAGCTAACGTAGATTTGATTAAATTATTCACCTAAGGAAGAACATAGAAGGAAAAAACATTAAAAGTTTAATAACCTAACTTGCTATCAGGGCTGATTGCTTGCTCTAGAAGTATAACGCCGCTTGTAGTCTCCCACAGTGAACAGCAACATCAAGTACCTCAAAAAATGAGCAATGGATAAACCTAAAAACCCAACACCAGTGAGTAATTCACCAGTATCCAATACCCACAGAACATAAAGGGAAAATTGTAATTTTAATTACAAGATCCATCCAAGTGCCTAGATGACCCCTAAGTAGGGCAGCCCTCAGTGACATTAATTTGTAAGGTACCACCCACGAATAATAAGATAGCAATGAAGTCAAGTTAAAATGAACATTAATAAATGACTTAATGGTTAAACCATATGCCAGTGGCCAAAAAAAAAGACGTGAAGGACAAAAGGCAGTCTCTAGCTGAGACCACGTTCTTGCTTCCCTCCCTCTTCTCCTGAGGTCACCGGCTCAATAAATCATTATTAGCAAAAGAATCTCCTTCACAGGCTCTGTCCTTGAGAATCTCACCTGAGACAGCTGCCATAGGAGAACCTGGAGCACAGCTAGGTTTAGGAACCACTAACATGGATAAATTACACAAACGCATTAGCCTCACCTCCTCTTCCTTGCGGATGTTGCACTGTATGGGGGTGACGCGAGCCTGGCTGCTGGAAGGCAGGCTGGCAGTCAGTTCTCTGGCAGCAGATTTCAATCTGTCAAACTTACGGGATGCGATGACCACATTACTCCCTGAAGAGAAGCAAGCCAGAGAACAAGTAAATATGCTTTCATGAGTTGTCCAAATTCCAAAAATAATAATAATGTGGAGAAATTATTTCGAGTGGTCCTACTTAAAAAAAAAAAACATGAATAGGTCTTCTGCTTCTGAACAAGATGGAGTAATAGAAACTGAATTTCCTATTACGCTTCAGCCCGAAACAACTAAAAAGCTGGATGAAATATATGAAGCAATGATTTTCAGGCATTAGACACCAACCAGCATCGGACAGTCATCTCTGGGATGACAACAGACAATGTGAGCCCTCCTATTGTCCAGCTTACTGCCTATAGGGGCCTCCAGACACAGCAGGGAGCAGGAACTCACACAGACCCCAGAAGTCTCCTCACCTGGAAGAGACGGAGTTGAGGGTCCAGGGAGGCCAAGGCAGTTAGACGGCATAGGGCACAGCGAGAAAAGAGCACACAGAGAGAGCAGAGACTCCCTTAGTCTCCCGCTGAGTTCTGACCAGTGCATGAGAGTAAATCAAAATGGAAAGAGCCATCCAAAATGAGCAAGAGGAAAAACCTCAGCACTCACACAGCACAGAGAACAGTTAGTGCACCCACCAGGAGAAACTTTCCAGTGCGCACTGAGTGAAGCACTCAAGAGGGGACAGCACCAGCAAACTCTGCCATAGAATAAAGGATGCTCAGAGCCACACAATTAACGCAGTAAAAGCCTCTTTTAAACCATCGGACTATTTCCAATTTAACTACATCTTAGAACAAAGTTTAAGAATATTTATGAAAACATTAAAATAGCTAGAACCTGAAAAGGTAAAAATTAAATACCTAGCATCCAACAAAAAATTACCAAGTATGCAAACAAGCAAGAAAGTAGAAACCCATGACAGGGAGAAAAGATAATCAATGAGGATCAATAAAAGAATCTCCTTCACAGGCTGGAAGGGAGGCATGAGTCTTTAGGTGGGTGGCTGTGTGCTTAATACATTCTGTTTCTATTTAAGAAGGGGTGCGGTGCCTGTGGCTCAAAGGAGTAGGGTGCCTGTCCCACATGCTGGAGGTGGCAGGTTCAAATCCAGCCCCGGCCAAAAACCGCAAAAAAAAAAGAAAGAGAAATGTTGGCGCCTGTGGCTCAAAGGAGTTGGGCGCCGGCCCCATATACCGGAAGTGGTGGGTTCGGACCCAGCCCTGGCCAAAAACCACACACACACACACAAGAAGGGGAGAATGAGTATTGGGAGACAGCTCGTAGCCTCTAAGCCAAGCTTTATAATTCAGTGCTCTCACTTCTCCTTGCAAACAGGTCATCAGTCTTACCAACCCAAGGTTCCTTGCTAGCAACTGTTAATTAAAATGTTGCAGGGTCTAGATTCAGCCATGATTTTTATTAGCTAGAACTGAATTAAAGAATACTTAGCTTATTTCCAGTGGGCAAATAATAATTGGGCACAATGTGATGTTTTGAGACATGTATACATCATGGAATGATCAAGTCAGGCTAATTAATATGCATCACCCCACATACTTATTATTTCTTTGTGGTTAGAACATTCAAAAACCACTCCTTCAGCAATCTTGAAATATACAATACATTGTTATGATCATAATGATAGTCACAATGCTGTGAAATGAACCACCGGAATTTACTTCTCTGGTCTGAGACTTTATACCCTTTGACATCTTCCCGGTCATACTGACTTGGATCTAGTTTTACTACGTGTTCACTTCCCTATACATTTATAACTGACAGTAAAAGAATTTCTTTTTCTTTTTTTCTTTCTTTCTTTCTTTTTTTTTTTTTTGTAGAGACAGAGTATCAGTTTATGGCCCTCAGTAGAGTGCTGTGGTGTCACACAGCTCACAGAAACCTCCAGTTCCTGGGCTTAGACAATTCTCTTGCCTCAGCCTTCCGAGTAGCTGAGACTACAGGTGCCCGCCACAAGGCCCGGCTATTTTTCTGTTTTTGCAGTTCAGCTGAGGCTGGGTTTGAACCCGCCACCTTCGGTATATGGGGCTGGCGCCCTACTCGATGAGCCACAAGTGCCGCCCAAAAGAATTTCTAATTCTTTGATAAAATTTTTTAAAGATCATGAAGCATTAGTAATTGTCCTATTGATTATTAAATTTGTTTTGTACAGTTAACCCACAATGCAAAGCAAATGCAAAGCAAGAACGACCTATAAACTGTTAAATAGCTCTATTTAAAAAAAAAAAAGACAAAGTTCTTGCTATGTTACCTTCGCTGGAGGACAGTGGCTATTCAGTCTTCAGTCTCAAATTTTTTTTTTGAGACAGTCTCACTATGTTGCACCACAGCTCACAGCAACCTCAAACTCTTGGGCTTAGGCGATTCTCTTGCCTCAGCCTCCCAAGTAGCTGGGACTACAGGCGCCCGCCACAACACCCGCTATTTTTTTGTTGTTGTTGTTGCAGTTGTCATTGTTATTTAGCAGGCCTGGGCCAGGCTCGAACCTGCCAGCTTCAGTGTATGTGGCTAGAACCCTACCTACTGACTGAGCTATGGGCACTGAGCCTCACAGTCTTAAATTCTATGTGAAGTGGGACAGTACCACTGATCACTAGAAGATGTGTTAAATATGTATAATGACCACTAAAAACAAAAAGAAGAAGCTTTAAGAGGTAATAAGCCTATAATAAAGGAGATACATTGAAAAACTATAGAAATGCTAAACTAATCCAAAAGAAGGCAGAAAAGTAAAAGGAAAAAAGAACAGATGGGACGTATAGAACAGAAATAGCAATAAGATAAATTTAAATTCAACTACATTGATAATCACATTAAATGTAAATTGTCTAAATACTCCAATTAAAGACACAGGTTGCCAGATTGGATAAAAGAGCAAGCTATAACTATATACTGTGTATAAGAAATGCACTAGAAGTGTAAAGTCACAAATAAATTAAAAGAATGTAAAAAAGATATACCATGCTACCACCAATCAAAAGAAAGCTATAGCAGCTGTGTTACTATTACATAAAGTAGATTCCAGAGAAAAAATATTACCCGGAATAAAGAGGGTGAATAAAACAAGAGGACATATTGTGCAACTAGTTGCCAGTTTCTTAAAGAGTTAAGCATTCACCTATCATATGACCAGATATTACCCTTTAGGTATTCAAGAGTAACAAAAGCAAGGCTGAGGCGGATGGATTGATTGAGTTCAGGAATTCGAGACCTGAGCAAGAGTGAGACTCCCATCTCTAAAAATAGCTGGGTCAGTGCTGTAGAGGGTGCCTGTAGTCCTAGGTACTTGGGAGGCTAAGGCGAGAGGATTGCTTGAGCTCAGGAGTTTGAGGTTGCTGTGGGCTATGATGCCACCATACTCTACTAAGGGCATGAAATGAGACTGTCTTAAAAAAAAAAAAGTAACCAAAGCATATGTCCATACAAAGATTGGCATACAATATTCATAGAAGCTATCTTTGTAAGAGTCAAAATGGAAATAACCCAAATGCCCATCAAAGAGTGACAGGATAAACACACTGCAGTCTACCCATATAATGAAATACCAGTCAGCATTAAAAAACAAATAAATTATTGATACAAGCAACAACATGGATAAATGTCAAAATGAACGTGTTAAGTGAAAAATGCCAGGCATATAGATTACAGTCTATATGACTCCATTTATATACAAATCTAGACAATACAAAATAATTGATAGTGACAAAAAGCAGATCACAATTGCCTGCGTGTGAGGGGGATAAAGTTGGGGGAAGGATTGCAAAATATATAAAGGGGGCTCGGCGCCTGTGGCTCAACGGGCTAAGGCACCAGCCACGTACACCTGAGCTGGCAGGTTCGAATCCAGCCTGGGCCAGCCAAACAACAATGATGGATGCAACCAAAAAATGGCCGGGCGTTGTGGTGGGCGCCTATAGTCCCAGCTACTTGGGAGGCGGAGGCAGGAGACTCGCTTGAACCCAGGAATTGGAGGTTGCTGTGAGCTGTGATGCCACAGCACTCTATCCAGGGTGACAGCTTGAGGCTCTGTCTCA
>CAUYON010108033.1:0-47712 GCA_963573935.1 Arctocebus calabarensis
CTGTAATCCCAGCTACTTGGGGGGCAGAGGCAGGAGACTCGCTTGAGCCCAGGAATTGGAGGTTGCTATGAGCTGTGATGCCACAGCACTCTGTCCAGGGTGACAGCTTGAGGCTCTGTCTCAAAAAAAAAAAAAAAAAAAGAGAATGATTTTTATGTTATAATATTTACCCCTTTAAATGTACAATTGAATGGTTTTTAGTATATTTATAAAGTTGTGCAATCATTGCCATAATCTAACTTTAAAACATGTTTATTATATCAAAAGAAACCTCGTACCCATTAATACTAACTCACATTCTCCCCTCCTCCCAATCTCTGGCAACCATAAATTTACAGTTGACCCTTGAACAATGCAGGGGTTGGAGATGCCAACCCTCCGTGCAGTTGAAAATCCACATAGAACTTTTTTTTTTTTTTTTTTGAGATAGAGTCTCACTTTGTCATCACCCTTGGGTAGGGTTCTGAGGTGTTATAACTCACACCGAACTCAAGCTTTTGGGCTCAAGTGATCCTCTTGCCTCAGCATCCTGAGTAGCTTGGACTACAGGTGCCACTATGGTACTGATGTATTTTTAGAGAAGGGGTCTTACTATTACTCAGGAGGGTCTGGAACGCCCGAGCTCAGGCTATCCACTCGCCTTGGCCTCCCAGAGTGCCAGGATTATAGGCATGAGCCTATTTTACTTGGCCCCGAAGTATAACTTTTGACTCCCCGCAAAACTTCTCATAGTCCAATGTCAATTAGAAGCCTTAGTGATAACATAAATAGTTATTCAACACATAAATGGACTAGTATCTCTCTATATTATATGCATTCATGAAATACCTTTGTCTTAAATTTGTTGATATTTTTAGGTTACTACGCAGTCTGCGAGTTTTTTCAAATTGTTGCAAATATCAAAAAATTTCCCAATACATTATTGGAGAAAACTCGTGTCTAAATGAACCCACACTGTTCAAACCCATTTTGTTTCAGGGGCGACTGTATTTTCTTTCTGTAGATTTTCCTATTCTTGTCATTTTTTTTAATCTTATTTTTTATGTTTTTGAGGCAGGATCCTACTCTGTCACCCAGGTTGGAAGGCAGTAGTGCAATCACAGTTCACTGCGACCTTGCACTCCTGGGCTAAAGTGATCCTCTCCCCTCTGCCTTCTAAGTAACTGGGACTTTAGGTGCATGGCACCATGCCTGGCTATTTTTATTGTTTTTTGTAGAAATCTCGCTATGTTGCCCAGGCTGGTCTTGGACGCCTCAGCTCAGGGTGACCAGCCTTATGAAGAGTGTGGACTCTGCGTTCATAAAGATCTAGGCCTGAATCTGGCTGTAGTCTCCTCATCTGGAAAATAGAGGCACAATAGCACCCACCTCACAAGCTTATTCCAGATGATAAAACAATAAAATACTTGTGAAGTTCTTGCCCAGCGCATGGCTTGCTGAAGTAGCTATGTTTATTACAACTCTTGCTGCTGTGTTAAAGATTAGATTTCACAATGCTGTTTTCTTCATTCAGGCATGCCAAGGATGACCCCAAAGATAGAGGATCTGCCAGATCACATAGAAGTAAACAGTGGTAAATTTAACCCCATCTGCAAAGCTTCCGGCTGGCCACTACCTGCTAATGAAGAAATGACCCTGGTGAAGCCAGATGGGACAGTGCTCCGTGTAAGAGCCACATTCTTAATCTGTTTACCCAGCACTGTGGAATGTTTTCAGTGTAGTAATCCCTCCCCTTAACAGCTCCACTCAGGGCTTGCTTCCTTCTAGGCCAGTGTGCTGTTAGCTTTGATAAAATGCCCCATTTCTGGGGAGGCAGAACAGACTCCCTGCAGTCCTCTGCCTGTCAGGGCCACAATGCTCGGTTGGGAATATGCCCAAGTGGAACTGATGGAGATGAGTGCCAAGGACGAGGCTCACCTTGCAGAAATGACCAGCTGGGATGTGAGGAGAAGCAGGCGTCTGCCTGTGTAAGGCTCTGCCCTCCAATAGCCCCAGGTCTCTAACCCCTCATAGCAGTGAGAGGAAGGTGGTCCTGTGGCCCTAGAGGGAAGCTACAGCCCATGAATCAGCAGGAGATTTAGGTGCTATGAGGTGCTGGCAGGACACAGAGTTTTGATGACTGGTCTACTTCTATCATGCTCTGTGGAGCAGCAACTAGGAAAGTATGGAAGAGGGCGTTCAGCACGATCTAGTGGGCTCTAAATATGGGTCTTGAATGTACTCCTCACATCTCCAATCCAGAAACTACGATCCCTGGGATCCCTTAGGTCCGAGCACCTTCTGGGGGATTCCCTGGCATCTCCACTCAGCCCGCACCGCTGGTGAAGGTGCTATTGCAGCAGTTCTTTTCTGCCAGGAAAGACTCAGCTGCCTTTCTGACATGTTTTGCTTCTTTGTCCTAACTGTCCTAAACATAGCAGAGATAGGAGCCATCCAGAATTTCCCCATGTTACAAGTGATGCTCAAGAAGTTGATGTATTTTTGCTTCTAAAGGTTTTAAAATATGTATCTCAATTTTTTTGAAAATCTACTGTGCCTTTAGCAGTGCTCACATATCAAATATTCCTTATTCCACCAAATAACTCATCAGATAGAAGAAACCAACCTATAGCTTCCAAAGTCTTGTTGGCTTTTTCATGAATTAATGGAAATAAAGGCAACCAACTGGTTGGGATGGACCAGCCCACACATAACTTCTTACTTAGCATTATCTGTCCCCTTTTTTACAGAAGGGGAAACTGGCTGAGGGAAGCTAAGTACCTAAGGAATTGGTCAAAAGCGGCAGAGGTCCATGCATCTTTAGACATTTGGCTTCTCCCACGACACCACACTTACCAGCACACTTAGGAAGCCGCTTTGTCTTCCTGCCCAGCCATCTCTGTATTAGACTGGAAAGGAAGAAAGCTCATCAGGAGCAGTGTAAAAGAAATTAGACTCCTTGCTCGTAAGTGTTTACCCCACACTCCCAAACACACATGCAACAGCAGGATCTGAGAGGGCATCAATCCAACATAAACCTTCAGGGCTACTACAATAGCTTTGGAAATAGGCCAGTGATTATATTAGCCTCTTGATCTGTCCTAGAAAACTTCTTATGAAACAATGAGACAGGGGTCAGTGTTCTAGACCTTTTCTTATGCCTCCCTAGAAGTTTTTATTTTTATTTTTTGTATTTGACCTTTCCAGCCAAAAGACTTTAACCATACGGATCATTTCTCAGTAGCCATGTTCACCATCGATCGGATCTTCCCCCCTGACTCAGGAGTTTGGGTCTGCAGTGTGAACACAGTGGCTGGGATGGTGGAAAAACCTTTCAACATTTCTGTTAAAGGTACGCTTCATTTTCCAAAGGAAGAGCTTGTATCCTTGACACACCATGTCTATGTCCTGCTAAGGAAAGTTATTATATCTGGACAGAAATACTTTCTGACCACCACCACAAGTATTTTATAGGATACCAACCCTTTTTTTTAAACAAAAAATTATATGGATGAAAATAGAATGAAGAGATTAAGAGAATGATCTTGGCAGTCACTCAGCCCTGAGTCTGATTTTGTCCCTAACACCTTATAATCTTATGTGTGGCCTAGAGCAAATAACCTCAGTCTGTCTTAATTTGTAAATGGAGCTTATTTTAGGGACTTCTTAAGGCTATTGTGAAGATATGTTAAATATATAGACTGCTTGAAATTATATCTGGCATAACACATCTAGTAGTTATATTTCATGCAGAGTGAAACATCATCATTGTTGTGACTTCTTATTCATTATTAGAGAGAAGAATTTGAGGAATCTCTACTTTGAGGATTAATTCTTTATCATGAAGCTCAGACTGTGCTATACAATTAACGTGGCTGATGACTCATAGCACAGAGGTTGGGTATTCGTCCTGCTATGAGTTAACATTTGAAAATTCCAGTTAATCTGAGTGACGTGTACATTTGTACTGTGAGAGGAAAGAATAAAGTGGAGGTCAATCCAAGCTAACTCAGCTGTTGTATGTAGCCACAGTTACTTTTAAAACCCCATTTACTTAACGGCAGTTAAAAATAAAAAGTTAGACAGAAGCACCTAACAGCTCTCCGGTATGTATCCTAGGAAAGGTACTAGGCTAAGATGACTTATAAGACCTACCACAATGTGAATGTTGTGTAAATAGTTGTTGTGTTTTATTGTTCAGAGAATAATGACCAAAAGAGAAAGTTTGCACGTGTTTAGTACAGACACAATTTTTTCCTGAATATTTTTCTTTTTCTTTTCTTTTCTTTCTTTCTGTTTTTTTTTTTTTTTTTTTTTGTAGAGACAGAGTCTCACTTTATCACCCTCAGTAGACGATAGTCACACAGCTCACAGCAACCTCCAACTCCCGGGCTTAGGCGATTCTCTTGCCTCAGCCTCCCAAGTAGCTGGGACCACAGGTGCCCGCCACAACGCTTTTTCGGCTATTTTTCTGTTTTGCCGTTTGGCCAAGGGCGGGTTTGAACCTGCCACCTTTGGTATATGAGGCCGGCGCCCTACTCGCTGAGCCACAGGCGCTGCCCTCCCTGAATATTTTTCATTCATGGTTAGCTGATTTCATGGATGCAGAACCCATGTTTAGAAAGGTAGCACAGTTGGTAAGCACAGATTATAGTTTTGAACCTGGGTCTGCTGATTCCAGACACAGCACAATCTCATCTAGGCCATTTTGCTGAGACTGTCGTGTTACAGATGAGGAAGGAAGATGACTAAAGTTGATTTGTATTAGTTCCACTTCATTACTTGATTAGGAATCTCTTGGGGGATCCTAGAAGTAACGTCTACAAATAAGACAACGTAGATGCTCATTATTTCTTTTAAAGGCCAATAGCAGCAGTAGCATAAATGCAACCTTACAGATCTGAATTCTCTGCCCCTAGAATCCATGAATCTATGTAAACCACCTCAGAGTCATCATTATCATTATTGATGGTAGGAAGAAGCTCAAGTCTGTTTTATTCAGTAGAGCATTTACATGATCAAAAGAATTTCTTAATTCTTGTATGTTCCTAGACTAAAGGAAATGATATGCAGATAAGACAAATCATATTTAAGCTTCTTGCAATGTTTGCTACCTATGAAAAATAAGTTAAAAACAAATCATGTTGCTAACACACAGAAGACTCACTGATTCTGATTTTCATTTATACAACATCAGTGCATAGAAGCATCTCCAGTCCCAAGTCATAGATGCCTCTTTAGTCACACATTGGCTGATAACCATAAAATAGAAATAGCTAGTAGGGATGTTAGTGTGTTTTATTATGGCATTAAAAAAAAAAATTAGATAGTAGGCTTTACTACCATTGTTCAGATTGGTACACTTTGGAAAATTGGCAATGTGTATTAAAGGTACATGTACCAAAGGAAAAAAAGTTACATATACTACCCTACAACCTTGAACAATACTACTTCCAGGTATATGTTCAATAGAATGAGTACACATGTTCAAAAAAGATGTGTTTGAGAATCTTCAGAGAGATTTTATTCATAATTACCCCAAACTGAAATTAACCCAAATGTCTATCAACATTAGAAGGGATAAATAATTTGGGGTATAATTTATATGTGTTAGTTTGCTGGGGCTGCTATAATAAACTACCACAGGATTAGCGGCTTAAACAATAGAAATTTATTTTTTCACAGTTACAGAGACTAGAAGTCCAAAGTCAAGGTGTCAACAGAGTTGGGTCTTTCTTCCTTCCCTCCTTCCCTCCCCTGCTCCTTCCTTCCTTCCCACGTTCCTTTTCTCTCTCCTGAGCAGCTGAGACTACAGGCATGCACCACTATGCCTGGCTAATTTTGTAATTTTCTTGTAGAGTCTCCCAGTGTTACCTTAAATTTCTGGCCTCAAGCCATCCTCCCTTCTCTGCCTCTCGAATTGCTAAGATTGCAGGCACGGGCCACCATGCTCAGTCCCAGAGCTCTCTCCTTGGCTGTAGGTGGCTGTCTTTTCTCTGAAGTCTTCACAGGCACTTCCTTTTTTACCTGAGTGTCCTGATTTAATATTTTTATAAGGACACCAGTTGTATTGGATTATAACTCACCTTAATGACCTCTTGTGAAATTAATTACCTCCTTAAAGGCTCAATTTTATAACTCCAAATACAGTTATATCCTGAACTTCTGGGGGTAAAGACTTTAACCATACGAATTTGGGAAGAAACACAATTCAGGCCATAAAGTCAGGCTGAGGAATATTAAACAGCATTATTAAAGAATTGCCACAATGATCTGGTTGAATCTTGCAGAGATGATAGTGAATAAAGGAAAGTATATGCTTTATTATTCCACTTGTATAAAGTCGGTAGTTACCTCTGGGTAAAGGATATTGACTAGGAATAGGCACAAAGGTACTTTCTGGGGGTCTGGAAATGTTCTCTGTTATAATCTGGGTGTTGGTTTCATGGGTGTATATACAGCCAAAGTCTCTTGAGCTAAATACACTTAAGATGTTTGCACTTAATGTATGTTAAATCTCAATAATAATTATTAAAAGGCAAAAATAACATTAAATGATGGATTATTAAGAGAAAGCTTTAGGAGTAATTTTTTTTACCCTCATAAAAATATCACACCCGAGCATTAGTGGCTATAAGAAAATGTGCATCAGCTGATTTAAACAAAGACATGGTCTTATTTGATCGATACAAGGGAAGCGTGATGTAAGGAGTGAATTTACTCACAACAGTGCCCCCTTTCCTTACCTAAGTAAAATGGGTACCCAGTCTTATCTAACTAAACATTGGCACAGTTGGCCTCCAGTCAGGGAATATTACTTGATTAGGGTTCTTACCAGATTCATTATCCTGTCTTTGGACAACTTCCTAAATCTTCATTCAGTCAGTTAATAGAATTTATTTAACGCCTATTATGTTTCAGCTCCTGTTCTAGGTGCTGGGAATAGAGCAGTAAATAGTAATAGGAGGGAAAAAACTTATCATGGAGCTTACATTCCCACAGGGAGATGAGCAGTGAGCAAATAAGTAAGTAAAATGTATAGTTTGCTAAAATGCTGAGAGCCATGGAGAAAACTAAAGCTGACATGAGGGTGATAATGCCAGGGCAGTGCTGGGAGGTGGTCTGGCCTTCATGAGAAGTTGATACTTGAGCAAAGACTTGACGGTCATTTCTAAGGAAGGTGAGTCAAGGCATTGAGACAGGGAGGAAAAGTAAAATTACCAAATTCTGTAATGTCCCCTGAAATGTAAAAGGCTCTGTGGTCTATAACACACACGTTTGGGGGAAGAAAGACAAAACCAGGTATGCACTTCTAGGTAGAGAAGGCCGAATGAGCTCTAGAGCTCACTTGAAATTCAGTTGAGAAACTTTCAGTATTTGGCAGGTGCAGGAGAACAAACCTACGTGGACTTTGCCTTAATGAAATTTCAAGTGCAATGCAGTATTTTACAAACATTTTAATATTATCCCACTGAGGAGCTCTTTCAGAAATTTTATTCCAAAGCTCTCTCCCATCACCATACATTTTAATATCATAGATGTACTATATATCTGTTTATGTATTGTGGCTCTTTGGGAGGCTACAATGTTTTTATCCTCCAAGAAGCAGTTTTCACCTCCTTGTGGGTGCTGTCACCACCATTGAGAATACATGGTATTTGAGACAGGGAGATTATTCTACATTATCTGAGGGGGTACACTGTAATCACATGAGTCATTAAAAGCAGATAACCATCTCTGCTAATAGCCAGAAAGGGAGGTCATGGTGAAAGAAGGGTCAGAGAGAGCTGATGCTGTTCACTTTGAAGGTGGAGGGAGGAGCCGAGGGTTGCAGCCGAGGGTCTCTGGAAGCCGAGGGTTGCAGGCCGAGGGTCTCTGGAAGCTGAGGGTTGCAGCTGAGGGTCTCTGGAAGCCAGAAAGAGCCAGGAAACTGATTCTCCATTAAGCCTAGGGAAAGGAACACAACCTTGCTAATGCCTTAATTTTAGTATAGTGAGACTCATGTCTAACTTCTGACTTCCAGAACTATGAAATAATAAATTTGTGTTGTTTTAAATACCCAGGTGTTGTGGCAGGAGCCTATAGTCCCAGCTACTTGGGAGGCTGAGGCAAGAGAATTGCTTAAGTCCAAGAGTTGGAGGTTGCTGTGAGCTGCGACATCACAGCGCTCTACTGAGGGTGACATAGTGAGACTCTGTCTCAAAAAAAGAAAAAATTGTATTGTTTTAAACTTAGAAATGAATGTGAATATAAATATATGGTCTAGTGAGAAGACCAATATTAAATCATCACTTACATTTACAAAGAACAATAAACTCTGAAAATGACAATTAAGGAGAGGGGAGGTTCTCTGAAAGCATATATTTCACTCCTAATTGAACTTCTGGGATAAATGCCTGTGAGGAAGTCACACCAGGGCTAAGAGGATAACAGGAAGTAGAATGTTCCTTGTAGGAGAACAACATCCAGAAAGAACACAAGAAAGAAAGGAGCTTGGTGCTTTGATAGTTGGGTTGGTGGGTCCCAGGTAAGGGGAAGAGGAGGCTGAAGGGTAGGCAGGGGCCCAATTGTACAAGGCGTGGCAGGTCACGACATGAATTTTGATTTCATCCTGCTTGTAATGAGGATCCACGGAAGGGCCTTGGTGAGGGGAATGCTCATATTTTAAGAAAGCACATCAACCGTGGATAATGGGTGGCAGGAGCAAGAGCCTGACAGAGGGCTCAGAAAGCAGGTGACATCTTTGGATTTGAGTAGAGGACTCTAAGAGGACTTTGTTGGAAATGTAAGAGTTGTCCTCTGTTCTACCTAAGAACAACTACCAAACCCCAAGCTCAAAGACTAATCTGATTGCTGAAATTTTATTTAGTTCTTCCAAAGCCCCTGAATGCCCCAAATGTGATCAACACTGGACATAACTTTGCTGTCATCAACATCAGCTCCGAGCCTTACTTTGGGGATGGACCAATCAAATCAAAGAAGCTTCTATACAAACCTGTTAAACATTATGAGGCTTGGCGACATATTCAAGGTAAGGTTTGCACAGGATGGCCCCAGCTGGAATGTGACACCAGGAATAAAAAACTTTAAATCCAGAAATCCCCTTCTCCCTGGGCAACCCTCTCCCTCAAGGTTTGGAAGATTTCATTTTGGAGTGTGCAGGAGTGAGTGTAAAGGGGACCTCTGGGCCTGGGTCTCACTTTCTGGAAGTTGTGTACTATGGGACACAGAACCAGCCTGCATTGTGACTTTCTGCATTATGACATATTTCCTCTCCAGGCTTCTCTGGATCTCCAGTCCCATCTTTAGTTACTGAGTCTTGCTTGGTTATGGTGGTTTACACCATGACTAAGGTAACATGAAAGTCCAGGGGCTGCTGGAAAGGAGAGGGATTTAATCTGCTAAGAAGTGCTAGTTGCTGCCATGTTGAGTCATTTATTTCTCTTTTTCTCACTTTGTGTCTTGCCCTGTCTTGCAGGCTCCTAACACAGTCTTTAGGAAGAACTTGTGCCTGCAAAGTTTGGGCTGTGGCAGACCAGCCTGGGAAGCAGGGGTGGGGGACATGGGTAAAGAGAACTGTCCCCAACTTCCTAGAAGAAAAAAGTTAATAATTCAAGACAATGTGACCAAATGTCACAAGCTGGTTAAAGCAGTTCCTTTTGACACAAAAATTAGGATTCTATTTGTTGCATAATGGTATAAAACACAATGTTAAAGAAGAAGGCAAAACTGAGTGTTATCCGTTGACCATGCTGCCTTGTTATCCGTTGACTCTCTGCAGAGAGACCTGCCACTGTCTTGCTTGTAGGTAACATAAACTCCTCACCAATAGCTTTGTCTTACTGGGTCTTACTGTGCGTAGATCATCTGAGAAACTTGCAAAGAAACAAGAAGATGAGGAGGTTTATTACCAGTAACTGACCTGAGTATCTCTCACAAGGTCATGAAATCATTACCACACTCTTCACTTTCTACCGTAGACTCAGAGAAAATTTAAGATGTCAGGGATGGAAGCCTGATGTGCCGGGTTGCTTGGTGCGGTCTTTTGTCATTGTAGTGGTAGTTGTTGTATGGTGGTAATCCATTGCTAATTCTGCAAGTGGGCATTCACAAAGCGATCTTCTAAGAATTGTTAAACACAGCCCATGTTTTTTAACCAAATAGGAATTTATCATCTAGTAAGGCAAAATTTATCTTTTAGGTCTACATGGAGAAATAGAAGCTGGGTAAAGCACATAGCTAAGGAGAAAGAGGCGCACAGCATTTGTTTCTGGGAACTGTTTTCAAGCACTTCAGAATCCTTCCTTCTAATGGGACAACCATTATAAATCAGTTATCTGGTCACTTTAGGCAAACCCTCAAAGTGTCTTTTTCTCTCGATACTTGATTCCAATCAGTGTATGCACTTAAAAACAGTAGAAATTATTTTATTCTAATTGAGTTTCCCCCCAACACTGGTGTTCCACACAGTAAGAGATTTGTGAGGTTGTATTACACAAATGAAAAGATAAAAACACCATAGTAGTAATGTGTAAGTGGCACAGAAAAACACGTATGAATGTGTACATTGTAACCTGGAAACATCCTTTCAAAAAGCCAGATTTTCTTGTGATAGGAATGATGAGCCTTGCAGATGGAATTGCCCCTCAGTTTCACTAAGGCAGGTTTTTAAAAACCTAACGTTGGTTGCCATTAGTGTAACAGTAACTGCAGTTAAAAGGATGTCAGAGGATGTCAACTTAAACTTCCTGGGCTTTCCTCTTCTCAGTGACAAATGAGATTGTTACTCTCAACTCTTTGGAACCTCGGACAGAATACGAGCTGTGTGTGCAGCTGGTCCGCCGTGGAGAGGGTGGGGAAGGACATCCTGGCCCTGTGAGACGCTTCATAACAGCTTCTATCGGTGAGTGGACGCCAGCGGGCACTTACTCAGGAGCGGGGCGGGAGGGGAGGAAGGGGAAGGAGGAAGGAAGACCAGGAAGGGTGGTGGTGGGTGAGTAGGTGGGTGGGGATGGAGGCGGCAGGCGTTTGCTTTTGAATGGGTGGGAAAGTGACAGGAAGGCCAGCAACTTGGAGCCAAACTGTTCCTTTATTTGGGCTGGACTCCTGGTCTGTCTCCCTGGGGGAGGGGGTCTGCAGCCATCCGTGGGGACAGAGAAGGAAGCAGATGAGCCTCCAGGAAGGCAGGGACATCCCTTAGGAGCTGGGATTTACTTAGCAGCAACTGTGCTAAGCCCAGGCGCCTGCATGTTACCACCAGCTTCCTGTTTCCATCTGAAAGGCTCAGGCCAGGCTCTTGTTACAGACATATTTCAGAATCCCAGTTTATTTGTTTTTAAAAATAACTTCTGATTTTTCAAAATAATTCATGCACATAGCAAAAACATCAAATAGGATGAAAGGCTTTTACTTAAAGACCAGCATCCCTCACTGCGCCCTCCACCTCCCAGGCCCTCTTCCTACAGATAGCTGCGGTCATCTCCTCCAGCTATTTCTGAACAGAGTCACCTCTAGGACTTTAAATCAATAGTTCCCAAACTGATTGTCTGTCAGGATTCAACAGGGTTGGGAGAGGGCTCAGTAATTTGCCTTTCTGGTATCTCCCCAAGTGATGCCTCACGGTGCTGGCCCTGGGTCCACGGGTTTAAGAGAATGTGTGTAGGAATCGTTCTTGATTTATTAGTGTCAGGTGGTGTGTGCTGTGGGGCGTCTCCTCGATGATCACCAGGACTCCTGCTTCCCGCTACCCTGGTGTCCTTCCCTGAAACACTGGACTGATCCTTTGTGATGTTTTCTGTTCTTTGACTTGTTCACTGTGTTACCCTCTCTGAGTCGGTGCTTTATAGTGTCAAGTTCACATTGCCTTGGAGAGTAAGAATTACCATCTTCCCCATTTAGTAGAGTCTGAGTGTGGTTAATAACTTGCCCATGGGTGATGCATCTTACGGCTCCATGTCCCAGTGTTATTCTGATTATGAATCTAGGATCCCAAAGGCACCATTTCCTTAACTCGATTCATACATTTTCCCATTTTTTTAGCCCCATTAGTAAAAGCAGAGGGATATGAAATGATTTAGCGAGAAAACTAGGGAGAACATGTCGACCTTCCTCTTCAGGGCTCATGTGCCCTAACAGACGCTTTCCTTCACATACCCATTTAGTTTCCATCTGACCAGCAGCTCCTTAAAGAACTGGATGGAACCCAAAGCTACTCTGGGAAGCATTGCACAAGTAAGAAATTGCTTCCTGGGGACCCATCCAGTTGTGAGTACAAAAATAAAATAAAATAAGATAAAGCCAGAAACTATATATAAATTGGAGGCTAAAAGGACCTCCCTAACAATGATCAAAGGGACCCCTGATAGGGCATCAGGTTGTTGCTAAAAGGCAAATAGTGGTTAATTCTCTCGCAGGTCAGTGTTGCTGAGTCAAAGGGGAAGGTCATAATCTGACTCAGATGGAAAGTATTTACGGGACAGAACATAAAACACTTCATAGACCCACACTGTGCTGTCTTTAGCCCTCAGAATGTGTTCCAGCCGGGATGTATTCAGAGGTCTCTTGGCATATTTCAAAGTAGTTCTTACGGATGGACAAAAAGAGAATTTTTGAAGGTTCTTCTTTTCCCATCATTTGAATTTTGCTGATGTTTGTTTATTAATCCATTTGGTGGTTGCGCTGCACCTGTGTGTTAATTAAGGTGGTGAAGGGGGAGGGGGGGTGCAGAGCACACATTCTGACCACACTGCAGAAAGAGGGCACACAGGGAAATGACCATTTATTGGGTTGTTCCTGTACCAGGAGCTGGAGCAGGGGGTCTACATGTGTCCTCTGAAACATCAACTCTTCTCTTGGCTTTCTCATTGTAAACCTGCATAACCACACAGGGCAGCTTACTTTGGAACTTAGACTTAAGAATTTAGACGGAGGCGTTGACATCACCACTTCCAATAAGGGCCTTCAGGCCTGACCGGGGAGACTAGCTCGCCAGAAGAGGGAAACAGATCCTTCCTCTCCTGGCTAACCAGGGTTAAGACAGTGTTTCTCAACCTTTTCAAAAAATTTACTTTCTGCCCTAAGAAGCTTTTTTAGGTATCTTTGTCCTAAGGGTAGATCCTCCCCTTTCCTTCAGGAAATTTTAATGCCACAGATAAACTCTATATTGGTTTGTATATTATAGTTCTTTATAAAGCATTGCAATAATCTAAAATTGTCTCAGACCTCAAGAACCATCCTCCCCTCGGGGTGATACTGTCCGCAGTGGGAATGCATAAATTAGAGGATCCCTATCCTATGTTTTGGAGAGGCTTTATATCTGAAATAAAAAAGCTCACAAATGTCTCCTTTGTCCATGACATAGACATCTTGAAAGAAGGAAGGCCGGGAGGGAAGAAACTCATGTTAACAGAGCCCCTTCCACCTTTCAAGCATTTTCACATCCAAGTTCTCATTTATTCCTCCCGATTCTGGAAGATGGGCATTTTAATTCACTTTACAGGTGAACTTGGAGAGGATATGGATCTGCCCAAGGTATGAAACTAAAGTGGCATGTTCCTGTCTCTCTGGCTTTAAAATCTATATTGTTACTGTTCCACCAGCCCCTGTGGGTAATTACGGCTCCCTTGATGAGATCAGAGCAGTGCTGGGCCTGACCCTGCCCCCACAGCTTATGATGTCCACAATTCTTGCTAAGGGAATATAACCCTGAAATTGCTTTAAAATATGTTGTGCAGAATCGTAACAGAAACACTAAATTCTCACACCCATAATTCCACAACCTCAGCAAATCCACTGTTTTCATTATTATCAGTTTCCTTCCTACCCTTCACCATTGTAGACATGACTTTTACTAAGTTGCCATCAGAGCTCTTTCTATAAATATTTATATTGGGCCTAATTATCTATTTTAAGCCATTGGATGGCTTTGTTGGAATTAAAGCATCTTCCTAATTTGAGTGCTTAGGTTTCTTCCGGTTGTTTGATATTATAAACAGTGTGGTAGTGAACATCTTCATGCACATAGCATTTTCTCTTTCTTTGGAGCATTTCTTTAGGATAATCCTCCCCCCTCCCCGTTAGATGTTAGGGCCAAAGTATATGATCATTTCTAGGCTTTTTAGAAAATATTCCCAAGTCATTTCCCGATAGGGTTGTACTCCTGTATTAAAGTTACTCAAACTACACATTAGAAATATTTTAAAGTTTGCTATTTGCGTAGAGAAAAAAGTATCATATAGCTGCTAGTTTGTGTTTGTTCGATACTTTATGACACTGTGTATTGAGCCAAGGTTATTCTTTAGCTCTTTGGGGATATCATTGCCTCTGCCTCCACCCTATATAAAAATAATGATCTCTCTGGTTTCTCCCAGGACTCCCTCCTCCAAGAGGTCTCAACCTCCTACCCAAAAGTCAGACCACTCTAAATTTGACCTGGCAACCAATATTTCCACGCTCGGAAGATGAGTTTTATGTGGAAGTGGAGAGGAGGTCTGTGCAAGTAAAAAGTGACCATCAGAATATTAAAGTGCCAGGCAACTTGACTTCCGTGCTGCTTAACAACTTACACCCCAGGGAGCAGTACATAGTGCGGGCCAGAGTCAACACCAAAGCCCAGGGGGAGTGGAGCGAAGACCTCACAGCCTGGACTCTCAGCGACAGTAAGTGACTGAGGCTGCCCAGCCTCGCCTGAACAATGGGTGGTGGCTATTGCCATTTATACTAAACAGGAAGTTAGTTGTGAGTAGAGGCTAATTAGTGTTCCCCCTTTAACCATTTTTATAACCTGTGATACACAGGAAAGCTACATATATCTGGATTTGCAATAATTCAGGCAAGACTGTATTAAAATGTACCTTTCCTTGGTATGGAATTGTTTACTAAGTAAATTAGTAACATACATGAAGTTTTCTAGGACTTGATTTATCAGTTATAGGACAGTTTTTAAGCATTATCACATAACTACATATGCACAGAGATTAATTACAGATGAGTCTTTCCTAATCTTAAAAGCAAAATAACTTAGCTTGAAAACTCTTTACCCTAGATGATTTTTGGAGTCAAAATATATATCTGAGAGTAATAAAATCACTTTTCTTTCAAAATATTCTGCATTTCAGGCTTTTCTCTATTTCTGATTGGTTGTTCTTGTTTTGTTTCATTTTGTTTTGAGACAGAGTCTCACTCTGTTGCCCTGGGTAGAGTGCCATGGAGTCCTAGCTCATAGCAACCTCAAACTCTTGGGCTCAAGCAACTCACTTGCCTCAGCCTCCCAAGTAGCTGGGACCACAGGTGTGTGCCACCACCCCAGCTGGTTTTTCTGTTTTTAGTGGAGATGGAGATGGTGGGGGTGGGGGCGTCTTTGCTCAACCTGGTCTTGAACTTGTGAGCTGAGATAATTCACCCTTCTCAGCCTCCCAGAGTGCTAGGATTACAGGCATGAGCCACCTTACCCAGCCTGATTGGTCATTTTTAAAAATTAGTTGTAACTTATTGAATTTCTTTATAATATTGAAAGTTTTTTCATCATTAAGCAGAGAGTTCTATTTTGATTCACTGAAATTAGAACTGTGTATATTTTGGAGCCCTGGGAAAGATGAGATACTTCTGGGCCTCACCAACTACCATGTAAGTCAGGATCATGTGGTTTCTTGCCAGGTGCCCGGATCCGAGGCTGTCTTCAGTAGCTGGTTCTCAGGAACAGGTGCAAAAGCAGGCTTAGCATTTCTTCATTGTATCAGTGATTTGTGAAAATCTGAACTGTTTTGTCAGTGGTTCGGGATTCTTCATGATATATATTTTTTAATTCTGTGAAATATATAAATTATAAAATAGTGCAAAGAGTAACACAGCAAACGTTTATTCTTATTACCCAGAATTAACAACTGTAAACATTTAGCCATATTTGCTCTCAGCATTTTTTGTTCACTTACTGGAGGTAATAACAATACAGATGATCAAAATCCTATTTGATTGTTATCTCTGTTCTGTTCTCCTCTTTCCAAAGATGACCAAAATTATGAGTTTGTTATGTATCTTTCCAAACAATGTTGTATAATTTTAATGTACATATCCATAAGTATACACATGCATACATATCATTTTCATCTTTTTTGAATGAACATTATGGTTTTTATCTACATGTATCCATTTTAATTTATTTTGATATGATGTATGCCTTTTAAACTTCTATATAATATTCTATTTTATAAATATCATGGCATTTATCCATCCCCTTTTAGATGGACATATAGGTTAATTTTTTTCCTATCAGAAACAAACATGCAGTGGCCATCCTTATGCATCACTCCATGTGTGATGAGCCTTTTTAGGAACATGTCCAGAAGTGGAACTCATAGGCTTTTTCCCTCTGAAGTGTCGATTCTGTGTGCACTATGTCCAGGAATGTATGACAATGCTATCTTCCTTACCTCCATTGCTATATGTATGTGTGTGTGTATGTGTATGTGTGTGTATATGTGCTTTTGGAAAAAAATAGATATATAATCACTCGATAGTGTCAGACTGTTTTTTTTTTTTGAGACAGAATCTCATTCTCTTGCTCTAGGCTAGAGTTCTATGGTGTCAACCCAGCTCAGAGCAATTTCAAACTCCTGGCTCAAGTGATCCTCCTTCCTTAGCCTCCCAAGTAACTTGGACTACAGACACATGCCACAGTGCCTTCCTATGTTTTTTCCTATTTTTATTAGAGATGGGGTCTCCCTCTTGCCCAGGCTGATCTCAAACTCCTAAGCTCAAACAATCCTCTCACCTCAGCCTCCCAAAAGGGCTATGATTACAGGTGTGAGACAGCACACCCAACCCAGAATTTTTATATTTGTCCACTTCAAAAACAAAAAATGGAACTTAAGTTAATTTAAATTTTTATTTTGTTGGTAACTAGCAAGGTTGAGAATCTTGTCCTATGTTAATTGATCTTTTGATTTTCCTCTTTTTTGATATATTTTACCCATTTGTTTTAGGCTGTCTTTCTTACTGATTTATAAAAAATGTTTGTATAATCTGGGTACTATTCTTAGGATATACCATGTATTTCAAATATATTCTCCTAGTCCTTTTATCATAACCTTGTTTGTGATGGCTTTTGCCCCAGAGACACTTTACATTTTGATACAATCATATCTGTTGAGATTTGTCTTTATGATTTGTATTTTTTGTGTTTTGGAATTATTGATTAGCCCAAGGTCATAAATATATTTTCTACATCTTTTTATAGTAGTTTTAGTGTTTTGCATATTTAGGTCTTTTGATATACAGAAATGTTATTTGGGGGTATTTTTGAATATTTTCATTTTAATCTTATTTATTCACACATGGCCAGTCAGTCATCTGCAGGCCATGCACTGAACACTTCCCCGGGAGAGCTGTGAGGCTTACTGTGTCACACGCCAAGTTCTCATATTCACTGGGCATCTATTTCTCTGTTTTCTTCCTTCAACCTATGTTCATTCCTATGCCAGTTCCAGCCTGTTTCAATTAACTATAGACTTGTGAAAGGGCTTGATGATAGAAGTGTGAATTACTACTTTTCTTTTCAAAATTATCTTAGGTGTTCTATATATATTCTATATTTTATCTTCATTAGAATAATAGACTATCAAAATCACACCATCATTTTTGTTTACACTGTAGACAATCTTTTTTACTCAGCTACACATTAGAAGAAGAGTTGTCTTGGGTCACATGTTAAATACAGAAACACTAAAGAGAGCTGAGGAGCAAAAAAAAAAAAAAAAAAAGAAACAACAAAGATCCATATATACTTTTTGTGATATCTGACACCACAGATAAGCAAAAAAAGTCCTCACAAAATCAGCATGCAGCCCATGGGCCACGGGTTGGACACCCCTAGTTTAAAGGCTTAAGGAAAGACTAGGAGTTCCTGAACATGGACTTGCCTTGGGTGATGTCTGGACTTTGGGGTTCGTGCTGCTGGGGGGGGGTAGGGGTGTGAGATTGGCAGGATAGGATTTGCTTTCTACAGAGTCAAGAAATTAGGGGAAGGAGAACATTTCAATTTTAACTGAGAACACTTGTTGTTATGCTGTGTTGTTGTTGGTTGATCTTGCATATCTATTGTTCAGAGTAAAATTAACTCTTCTAGTTACAAAGTTTCCAGCCGAGCTCTTCCACTCGTCCAAGTGTAGGAAATGGAGGTTGGCATATGGCCCCCAAACGTATGTAAAAAGTAACATACGTGTATAATGTTTTCTTGTTTATATGTAAAACATTTGACCTTTAAAATGACTGTATGAGAAAAATAGGGCAAGAATGATCATGACATTTAACAGGTGATGAACCAGCGGCCCACGGGGGTGAGGGGCTTGCTCGATGTTATGCAGCTGGTAAGTTGTGGGGTTTAGGATTCTAACCCTCATTTCTGTTCTATTCCTCCCCCTCAACCATGTGACAAATGTTTTCCACTTGTCTCTTTAGATTGGCAAATGTAAAACTATTTCCAAACATCTTCAGTTCTTGGAGAAGTTCCTTTAGTACGGATAATCCCAGTTTTAAATCGTTTAAGGTCTAATTAGTATTTCCTAAAGAGCTTTAGAATCTCCATTAGCATCATCTGGGGAAGCTGCGAAACTGTAGATTGCTGGGTCCAGACCCCCTGAGTCTGACTCAGAGGTTCCTTGAGCTATCCCCAGTGTGACTCCTTTCAGAGATGAGAAAACCAGTCAAAGTCCATTCAATTTTGGAAGTCTCAGTTTTCTCATCTCTAAAATTCAAATACTAAAAACCTCAGCACTGCTCACTTGACTGTGGTTATGAAAATCAAGACTGAATCTGCCTAGGGAAGCACATTGTAAACAGCCTTACGAACAAGGGTAAAGTTAATATTAAATGCAAGACCTTGGACGCATTCATTTCTTGGGTTAAATAGCTTTAGGTTTTTTTTTTTTTTGTAGAGACAGAGTCTCACTTTATCGCCCTCGGTAGAGTACCGTGGCGTCACACAGCTCACAGCAACCTCCAATTCCTGGGCTTAGGCGATTCTCTTGCCTCAGCCTCCAGAGTAGCTGGGACTACAGGCGCCTGCCACAGCACCTGGCTATTTTTCTGTTTTGCAGTTCAGTTGAGGCTGGGTTTGAACCTGCCATCTTTGGTATATGGGGCCAGCACCCTACTCAGTGAGCCACAGGTACCACCCATAGCTTTAGGTTTTACTGGTTCACAAACTTCTCTTTTAGCCTATGCCCTTTAGAAGAACAGTTTAGTGAGGATGGAGAGATGATTGTGTGCATGTCATCTTTACACCTGGAAAAACTCAAACATCTCTTTCTCATCCTGGCTAAACCTATGAATGGAATATGATAGGGCCTGAGTCCCAACAGCACTTTGTCTACTATGTGCTTAACATATTTCCTTACGCACACTCAGGCTTAACTACTGCTCCATAAATGCATTTAGGGAAAGGAGAGGCCACGTGCCACTGAGACTGCAGATTATAGACTATGGGCCGACTGCCAGGGGTGAATCCTGCTTCTTCCGCTTCAGAGTAGTGTGATCTTGCTAAATCACTTAATCTCTCTGGGTCTTAGTATTTACAGAAAGATTGACAAGAAGAGGAGATGAGTTAATACATGGAAGGCCAAGAACAATGTCTGGCATGTCACAAGCACTATATAAATGTCAGTTCTCATAAACTTCCATTCTTCCCAGCATCAAGAACAGTGTGTGTATGTGTATAAATATACACATTCATACATACATTTGTGGAATAACAGAATTTCTGAGGCCTTCATCTAGTGTAAGGATGACAAATAGGTGATAAGCTGCTGCCGTTTCCCTGTTTGTGATACATGTGTTCTTTCCTGTCTGCAGGAACTTGGAGTCCAGTAGCCACTGCCAATTGACTGGAATCACTAGCTGAGAAAACACCCATCTGCCTTTTATGTTTTATGAGCTGACATGAGCCATCTTTCAAAAGCATAATGATCTAAAAGATGGTAGCATATCTTAAGGGAATTTTTTTGTTTTTAATTTCTAGTTCTCCCTCCTCAACCAGAAAACATCAAGATTTCCAACATCACACACTCCTCGGCTGTGATTTCTTGGACGATACTGGATGGCTATTCTATCACCTCTATTATCATCCGTTACAAAGTGCAGGACAAGAATGAAGACCAGCACATTGATGTTAAGATTAAGAATGCCACCATCACACAGTATCAGCTCAAGGGCCTAGAGCCTGAAACAGCTTACCAAGTGGACATTTTTGCAGAGAACAACATCGGGTCAAGTAATCCAACCTTTTCTCATGAACTGATGACCCTCCCAGAATCTCAAGGTTGGTAGAGTGGACCGGTATTTACATGAGATTATTTTTGAGGACCATCCAAAAAGCCCCACTGTCTTAGGATATGTGTGTCATGTGACATAATTCATTTGTCTTAATAGACGTGAAGTATGTCCTTAAAATCAAAATGCTGCCAGGAAGGATCCCTGTTGATCCATTTTCTATTATTAAGCCTTAGACTAGATTAGCCTGTCAGCACACCCCACCCAGAAATCTAAGAAGAAAGCTCTGAGGAATATGAATTTAGATTCCAAGGAGAAAGAAGAATGTGTGAAGTAGGCCTACGTGAGTGTTTCGGGAGGAGGCTCTGATAACCACACTCCATTCTTTGTCTCCTCTTTTAGCTTGGATGACACTGTGCTAGTCTGAGTTTTTTCCTACTTTTCTGATCTAGGTTATTAGGGGTCTATGTCCACCATCAACCCCCAGCCCAGAGTGTAAGCTCCTTAAGATAAACAAAGATGTCTTTGGAGTACCCCAAGCATCTATGACCACTATCTATGATCCATAAAACCTATTGATTGTAATGAAGAGGACGAGGTCCGTGGTGTGGGCAGGGCCTCAGCACAAGTCCGTGCAGATGGTGTCTCCAAGAATTCTGTGTTGTGCAATGTGTCCAGAGATGCACATAGAGGCACAGGAGAGTGACAGGCAAGTTTTGCAAATCTGTAATTTGGACTAGAGTCTACTTTTTTTTTTATAATTTGGACTACAGTCTACTTTTACAGAAAACCTTACAAGTAGATCTAAAAATTTCTTGGTTCTCTTGGAGAAATAAAACGAAACAAGCTGTTTGCTTTTTCTGCTGATTCTTTGGAACATTTTTGAAATGTCCAGAGAATGAAGAGTCTTCCAGGTATAGAGAATTAATTGTATTAATAGTTTTCAGCTCACACAATTAATAAATGCCTCATTTTTATAATCACTTGTATTTTGGTAAAATGTATGTAGGTCTTAAATCTAAGCTGTAAGGTACCATGAGAAAGTATTTTTCAAAAGACAAAACCAAACCGTCTCACTATTCCAGATGTCTCTGTGTTTGCACACACATAGAGACAGAAGGAAAGGCAGGTAAGCATAGAAGAAAGCGAAGAAGATGGGGTCACGCTGTGTGCTACTGTTAAGAAAAATATATTGAGTTTAATTTTATATGAGTTTAATGAGGCCAAGATGTAGAGGGGCTAGACCATAGGTTTTTAATGGTTTATTTTGACGTGAGCCCTAAATTGAATGGATTTTTTCTTCTGTCTTTTCCTTCCTTCTTCCCCTCTCTTTCCTTACTCCATTCATTAGCCTTAGGTTTTCTCCATTAGCTCTTTAAAACAAAACAAAAAAAGCAGAATAACCTATAGATCCTAAACTCTTGGATCATAGAAGTTTGAAGCATTTCTAGGTGGGAAAATTGAGGTGCAGGGAGGGTTAGTCACTTTCCCAAAGTCACTCATGTGGCCCGTCCTTCTCTCTTAGCCAATGATCATCTGCATGAGCCTCTACTTGGAAATAAAAGTTGAACAAATGACAAGCAATGATTAGCACATTGCTATTTTAAAAGCATTTTCTACTTTTTTTTTTTTTTAAAGATCTTATAACAACCCTATGAGTTAGACTCATCCCCACCAAGTTTCAGAAAATAAAGGAGTAGGCAGCCCAAAGTCACACAGGACTAGGGCTGCCCTCACGTTCCCGCGCTGCTGTGTCTTCCCGACCGGTGGTCTTGGCCTTTCTGCCTACCTGAACTAACCCGGCTGCTCACCTCTGTTCTCCCGCACAGCACCAGCAGACCTTGGAGGCGGGAAGATGCTCCTCATAGCCATCCTCGGCTCGGCTGGAATGACCTGCCTGACAGTGCTTTTGACCTTTCTGATCATGTTGCAATTGAAGAGAGCAAATGTCCAGAGGAGAATGGCCCAAGCCTTCCAGAACGTGGTAGTGTCTCATCTTTCTATTAGCTAATCAGGACAGGTCCACCTTCAATTAAGGTGTGGACCAAGAAATTTACTTGTAAAGCAAACATTTCCCTCAGGCGAGTCTCATCTTCTCTTTGGTTTCTCTAATGAAATGGGAGATACAAAGCAGGACTATATAATTTCTTGTCCAAACCAGAACAGTTTTGAGAATGAAAAGGGTGTTCCAAATAAATAATGCAGGAAATCAGGCCTGAGATAGGACTGTCCTCCCCTCACTCCTCAAATGAGATGTCATCCTAACAGTAAATCCCCAGAGAGAACAATCTTGCAGTGAGGTGAATCGAACATTTTTGGTAAGGAAAGATATGAGCATAACCAGATCTTGGAAAGATGGGTAATGGCATATTGCACTAGACAAGTTTCCCCACATTTTCCTATTTCCAGTTCCCATTTCCTATTTCTAATATCTTCCTCAATCCTATTACCCCTCGTGTACGAATATACATTCACACACAAATGAACCGTACACACGTGTGTCTCTCCCATGCTTTCCCTCTTTTGTGCAGTCAGGTTCATGGCCCTGGGCTCACTCTTTCATCTAGGAATTTTGGTCAGTAGCAAATGTCTACAAAATCACACTTCACCAATAGGCACCTTATTTTATTTTATTTTTTTGGTATACCCAAGCCTGAACATGTCTCTAATTCAGTGTTCTTCAACCTTTTATATTTCACGGCACACTTGAACCTATTGTTAAACTTCTGTGACACACTTGAATTATGTTGATCCAAAAAATGTCAAAAAAAATATATACTTACTGTTCTTTGAACTTCTTTTGAAAATAATTTAATTAATGATCTTTAAAAATTTTCAAGGCACACCTAAGATCCTCTCACGCATACCAGTGTGCGATGGCTCACCAGATGAAAATCACTACTCTAGTTTGAGGTTTCAGGCCCCGTAAAACTCAGGTGGAGCAGACTTTATCAACTCTGTCACAAAACACTCAGCCTGAGGACACATTTCAGATGAGGTATACCCTCGCGTGCATGAGTCCCCCAGGTTCCCTTCCAGGGAGGACCAGAGGAGCTTCATTATCTGATTCCACGCCAGAGCTGGCTCAACTCAGGCTGTCACTGAAGAGGAAGGACCAGCAAGGGGGCTGGGAGTGCTGGAGCCTCTCATGGTTCCGCCAACTGTCATTTGAATTCAGGAAGAAAAGAGGCACTGTGTTGGGTTTTGCTAAGCGTCAGTCATCCTGTGGCTGGAGTGGGCTTAGGAGAGTTTAAATATTAGGGTGAAAGATGGCGTGCCAAGAATAGATCAGGACCAGGATGATGCTAGGAAAAGTCTCTCACTGAGACATGTTCCGTGACTGCCCCTAGACAGGATCTCCACGTTATTTTCCAAACCACAACTGAACAACTGCTCATTCCACAGAAGAGACTCCAGTACGATTAACTCAAGGGTGGCAACACATGCTGTCATTTCCTCCTCCCTCACCCCGCAGACAAGGCTAATCAATAAGCTTTCCCGCAGAGCCCCCGGCTTGTGCCCTGCAGCCCATGGCATCCAGTTCATCAGAGTGGGCCTGTAGGGCGAAACCTATTTTTATTTCCAATTTAGAATTAGATACACTATTTCTTTTCTTATCAGATGAGGATACAAATCAGAAGGTATTATGACACAAAATGATGAAAATGTTATTTTTCCAGAGGGAAGAGCCAGCTGTGCAGTTCAACTCAGGAACTCTGGCCCTAAACAGGAAGGTCAAAAACAACCCAGATCCTACAATTTACCCAGTGCTTGACTGGAATGACATCAAATTTCAAGATGTAATTGGAGAGGGCAATTTTGGCCAAGTTCTTAAGGCACGAATTAAGAAGGATGGGTTACGGATGGATGCTGCCATAAAGAGAATGAAAGGTCAGCAGCTGGCCAGATGGAGTCAGCACTTCACTAGGGTGGGGAGAACACTTCACTTCCTGTCGAATCTTTCCGCTGTGGTCTTCCGTTCCTTAAACCAAAAATTGGCATGGTGTCCGACCTTGCCGCTGTGTGCATCTGAAGGCGATGCTTCCTTTGAGGTCAAGCATGTGATAGTTGGAATATAAATACAAAGACAGGGAGCCATTTAAAGATCACCCTCTTGATTCCTTGGGATGTGAAACTGTAGATTCTTGTTCGTATACTGTTTACTTTGGGGAGCATCCTTGTTTCTCTTCATGTAGCATTTCTCAAAATTCAGCCTGCATCAAAATCACCTGCAAAGCTTGTTTACAAACATATTTTCCCCCATCTACCACCAATCTACAGTTGGTGATTCAGTACGTCTGGGGCAAGGCCAGGAAATTTGCATTTCTAGTTAGTTCTCAAGGGATGCTGGTCCTGTGGGTTTGGAAACCACTTTGAGAAAAACACAGTCTTCATAGACACCTGTATCAAAATTCCTAGAGACACTGTCCGAAGTGCATCCTTGTGGGCTTCTGCCGCCCCTGGTCCTACTACATCTGAATTTTAGGATGGCGTATGAAAATCTGTGTTCTTAACAGGCTTTCTCAATGGTTTCTCTGAACACTCAAGTTTAAAGACCCCAGGTCCAAGGCCACAAGAACTAAATGTTTTCTAGCTGTGTTCATCTGAAGACTACTTACTACCACTCACTTAATACTGGATAATAAACAACTTTCAAGGAAGCAGAAGGACTTGTTCACTGGCAGTATAGCCAGCTGGCATCCCTTCTGGTGAGACAGCTTTCGTGAACAACTTGGTTGTGAAGACACGTCAGGTTCACCAAATACTGGCTGGGAATGTGGCACATTAGAGAAAGTGATTAACTGATTGTTGTGTAGTTCTGTCTTAAGAGCTCTCCAAAGTTGATGGCAGTTTTCTTTCTTTATAACTGCAATATCGATCCAGATTAAGTCTGGATCTTATTAAATCATCTATGCTTTATTCATTGTTAAGAAGACCAAGAAAATAAAATGAAACACAGTTTATCTATGATAGAGATAGGCGTATGATTCATTAAAAAAAATACAAAATACTTGTTAAACATCCAGAATTCTCTTTTCTGTTTTGCTACTTTAGTTTTAGAAAGTTTGGGGGAACAATGAGGATAGTTAGAGGGTGTGGAACCTTAGAAAATCAGTTTTTATTTGGACCTGATCTGAGCTGGGTTTTCTCTGTTGGGCCATGTGAGAAAATAGCTTAAGAAGGTATCACTTTAAATGCAGAAATTTTATGCCCTGTTGCCTTGTTAGAGAAGTTCAGTGGCTGAAGGGGACAACTTCATTGTAAAGAACTTTATTTTTGGCCAGGAGCTATGGCTCACACTTGTAATCCTAGCACTCTGTGAGGCTGAAGTGGGTGCCAGAGCTCAGGAGTTCAAGAGCAGCCTGAGCAAGAGTGAGACCTCTGTCTCTACAGAAAAAGCTAGCGGGGCATCATGGCAGGTGCCTGTAGTCCCAGCTACTCAGGAGGCCGAGGCATGAAGATCACTTGAGCCCAGGAGTTTGAGGTTGCTGTGAGCTATGATACCATAGCACTCTACCCAGGGTGACAGAGTGATATTCTGTCTTAAAAAAAAAATAGATTTATTTTTTAAATATTCCCAAGATGTTGACCGTCAGGATCAGAGCCACTCTGAGGTTCCCGGAGTATGAACAGGGCACTGGACTTGGACGTTCCTATTAATCTTCTGGGTGCCATTAGCCTCCCACCTCCACCTCCATGAGATGTAGCCATTGCTTCCAAGCACTTTCAGCCAGGCACGTGGCCACCAGCACTCCATTTCTACCCTTTTCCCCACCCCAGTGTTATTTTTCAAAAAACAGTAACAGTACCCCGTCCCCAACTCACAACTCATCAATCGGTGTCAGTGCTTCTCTCTCCGGCCAACAGGAGAAAGGCATAGAAATAAATGCCCCCCGGTTTCCTGACTACCTCAAACCTTCTATAAGATGTCATTGGGATTTCATTTGTTTAGCTCAGTCAGCCAGATTGAGACTGGTTTGCAGACTGATTTATAAAAAAGTAAACGTTATTCAGTAAAATAAGGGGCATGTACTATTGGTGATGGTTTGTGGGAACTCTGGGTCTATTCCTTAGCTGTCTTTGGATGGTACATTTACTCAGAGTCTAACGTTTAGGAGAGCTCCACCTCTACCAATTCATTTCCCTGGGTTAACAGCTTAAACCAGAAAACCTGTGTGTAATGGTTCTCATCCAGGAGAGATTTGGCCCTGCAGGGTACATCTGATTGAATTACTGGTCTCTAGTGAGGAGAGGGCAGAGCTGCTGCTAAACGCCCTACCACACACAGCACAGCTCCGGTAACAGAGCATTATTAGCCTGGGGTCACAATGCGAAGGTTGAGAAACTCTGCTGCAGAGTCATCTTCGTTTGTATACAGTTTCCAGACCAAATGATGCCTGGTGACTGGGGTCTACTCGAAGGTCCTAGGGAAGAGGGGACAGTTGATTCGGAAAAGGCGTAACAAAGAAGGATTATAACCCTTGACTTCCTTCCCAGAGTACGCCTCCAAAGACGATCACAGGGACTTTGCAGGAGAACTGGAGGTCCTCTGTAAACTGGGACACCATCCAAACATCATCAATCTCCTGGGAGCATGTGAACATCGAGGTAAGATGCTCTTTCTCTCTTTCCTGTGTGAATTGTTTAAAAAATATAGTCATATTCTACATTGAAATTAAAAAGGTAGTGATCCTAAGAATGTTACCTTTTTTTAAAGTTGCAGCTTCAATCTGAATGTCTGTCTCCAGCCCATTTACAGATTGTGCTAAGGTTTGCCATCTTTTTGAATGTGGGTGCTGAGGCTGGATCATCAGCCTCTGATGTGGTTCAGTCATTGCTGCCCAGAGGCAGACTTACTGCTCCTTCTTGCCCTGGCCTTTCTCGGCTACACCATGACTAGGGTAGAGGAGAGGAGCCCTCATCCCCAGAAAGTCGAGCGTGCATTGGTTCTTCCTGATTGCCTGCCTGTACACTGTCCCCAGAACACGAAACAGGTATTCTGAATGTGCAAGGCATGAATGTGAATAATGTACTGTAATATGAAAGAACTGATAATGCTTAGATTAAAACATAATTAGACTTATATGTGATGGTGCTTGCTTTTTTCTTTCTTTTTTTTTTTTTTTTTTTAAGAGATGGAGTCTCCCTATATCCCAGGTGATCTTAGCTCACTGTAGCCTCAAACTCTCCTGGGCTCAAGTGGCCCTCCTGCTTCAGCCTCCCGAAGTGCTTTGTTTGTACCCAGAACTGCAATTACAATGGAGCTGCCCCCTGTCACATATGCTTTTAAAGTTAAACTTACATTATTAATTTACAGACTTACTGAATGCTTCTATCATAACATGCAGAATTAGCTGCAAATGAATAGGTAACCTCATCATCTTTGTGTGGAATTCCATGCCTGACATCACAAAATATAAAAAAAAGAACAAAAATCATCTAAGGGTTTACCTCACTATACTATGTGGGTTTGCTGTTCCAATTCCACTTAAACTTGACTTCTCTTAGAAAAGTTTACTCCGACAAAAAGCTCCACACAGTAATTATTTACAAACTTGACAACCTCTTGTTGACTTTGTAGCACAAACACCAACAATAGAAAAGAAACCACTTCCCTTTCCTCATTTTATTAAACTAAAAATACTGATGCTTTGAACAACATATCATTCCATGATTCAATAAGGGTGTGATTCTGAAAGCTGGATCATGTCCCTTAGGTTAAATAATGAAGTAATGACATTTATCTTTTTGAGCTATTTCCTGAAAACAGCAATCAGCTTGGGAAAGCAATATAAATGAAAGTTGGAAAAAAAAATGAAGAAACAGTTTTCCCTGCTGATCGCACTTCTGCAAACATGCTCAGCGTTCCTAAAACCCACCAGACTTTCTGGAAGATGGGTACCAAGTACCAATCCCACAAAGTGATGCAATATAAGAGTAATTTGCAAGGGCTCTCTGTATGCCCAGGGGAGGTGGTGGTATGACAGGAAGCAGAGTGGCTATGGGGGACAGACTAAGCCAATTTTCTGGAAAAAGGTTAAAACTACAAAAGAATATTATGTAAGGCCAATTGCAGATCTAAGAGAATGCTGAGTCTAAAGAGATCCGAGTATTTGGGACTGGGAAAAGTTGAGCTGAGAAGGGGAGAAGTGATCCACTTCCAAGCTTCATCTTTTATCACGAAGACAATAAAATCTTGAGGTTACATTCACTTTTTTTGCTTGCAGTTAGTCTTTTGAAAGGGAATAAACTAGGATCATGAATAAAATTCCCCTTGTGGGGGAAAACTCTCAATAACAACAGAAACATATCTTAAAATTTTGCTCTGTCTTCACGTTAGCACGTAACTGGCTGACTTTTAAACTATATAATTCGGTAAAGAGATGAGAAAGCAGATTTACAGCGGGAGTTAGGTCTGTCTCTCCTAATAGTGCAAGAGGATTCAGGGCTAGAATAATTCTTTTTATTGTTGGAATTTTAGTTTCTTAGAATATCATTGAAGTTTTAATGCACTTGGTCATTTAAAAAAATGGTTGACCAAAATTCTTTTTTTGAGACAGTCTTACTTTGTTGCCCCAGGCTAGTTGGGCTCAAGTGATCCACTTGCCTCAGCCTCCAGAGTAGCTGGGACTTACAGGCATGTGCCACCACACCCAGCTAGTTCTATATTTGGTAGAGATGGGATATCACTTTTGCTCAGGCTAGTCTTGAACTCCTAAGCTCAAGCAGTCCACCTATCTTGGCCTGCCAGAGAGCTCAGATTATAGGCCACTGTACCCAGCCAAAATTATTCTTTACTAGTAAAATCACTTTATAAATTTTAACCTACTCTATCAATGTTTTTAGCAAAGCAAATCACTTTTTATAAAAAAGACAATTTGGAATAAAAAGAAGACAATGAATCATAAGTTTTCTTGGAAGTATTGTTTTATTTTTTATAAAAGTTTGAGTTTCCTTTTTTTTTTTTTTTTTTTTGCAGTTTTTGGCCAGGGCTGGGTTTGGACCCACCACCTCTGGCATATGGGGCTAGTGCCCTACTCCTTTGAGCCACAGGTGCTGGCCAAAAGTTTAAGTTTCTTTAAGCAAAATGCAGCCTCTGAAACTAGACTTGGCTGCCCAGTGACCTAATCAATAATATGATGATTTGGTGTGGGTTTTGAGAAGGAGTAGAAGGCAGAAAAGAAAGTTACTTGTTGTGGGTCCGTCTGCTATGGAAGGACCCACAACAAGTAACTTTAATCATTTAAAAAAAAAAAAAGCAAAAAACCCAATAACCCCAGGGAAAGCTGGAGATTGACTACAATTTCATGTCTGGCCCATATTAGGTTCTTGATTAATACTGAATGAAAAATAAAAGCTGATATGAAGGTGTCTGAGCTCTTGAAGAGAAGGCTCTGCTTTTCTTGTGTTGTTACTGAAGGGGTGAATGCAATCTGGGGTCCCTCTGTTAGTTCCCATTAGGAAGGAATGGAGGATGGGAAGGAAGAGAACCCTGACTTCCCCAACCCCCTGGGAGGATGGCATGAAGAGGTCATGAACCTTCCCTTTGGCCCCAGTGTTCCTGGGGCCCTAGATGTTTCCCTGAGATACAGTGGAGTTATTGGCAACTCCCAAGGACCACAGCATGTGTCTGAAATTTCACAGCTGTATGGAGTTGCTGATGAGGCCATGGTCTCTTCCTTCCCCCCAGGCTACCTGTACTTGGCGATCGAGTATGCGCCCCATGGCAACCTCCTGGACTTCCTGCGCAAGAGTCGCGTGCTGGAGACTGACCCTGCCTTCGCCATCGCCAACAGCACTGCTTCCACGCTGTCCTCCCAGCAGCTCCTCCACTTCGCTGCAGATGTGGCCCGGGGCATGGACTACTTGAGCCAGAAACAGGTGCACTCTGAGGCTCTCTCTGGACCCCTCTCCTCTGGAGTTCTCTAGGAAGTCAGGGCTTCCCTAGACGCATGGTTTGTCTGTCTAGCTCCAGCCTTTGATTCCTACTCACAATCTATTCCATTATAATCTTTGTTGATATTCTACCTATTTATATAAAAATTAATGCCTGACATTGACAATATATGTATCTAACAAATTTCACAAGACCTGTTTGGTGAAATGCCATAAGCTGTCTTAGCTTGGCTTGCTTCCAAATAACGCATAGTGGCAGAGGCATCACATTGCCACCAAAGACTTAACGACAGATGGTCCTTAATGACATTTCGTTTTTCCCTGATACGCTTCTCCCAAGGTGTGGTGGGGTCATTTGGCAGATTCTACCAACTAAAAATGTTAGGGAGAAACTTTAGGGGAACTTTGGGACTTTTATAAACCCCTTTCCTACAATTGTTTCTTCTCTATTCTCCAAAGTTTTTGCCCCTAGGTTTTGTGTTAAAAAAACAAAGTGAAAAAGCAAGTATTATGCTAAAAATCCATTTTATTTTTAAATTTCAGTTTATCCACAGAGACCTGGCTGCCAGAAACATTTTAGTTGGTGAAAACTATGTAGCTAAAATAGCAGATTTTGGATTGTCCCGAGGTCAAGAAGTATATGTGAAAAAGACGATGGTAAGTTGAGAACTGCGGACACTGAGAGCCACCTTTCCAAAGTGTTCCTTCCTCTCCCCATGTCGCTTCTCAGAGAACTCCCTGCTGTGTGGTGACTCAGGCAACTGAACATGTACCCCAGCAGATGCTGCCTGGACCAGTAAGTGCTCTGTTAGTTCCTAAAATGATTGGAGGGGCCACATTGCTAGTGAAGATGGCACCGTCACATGTGGCCAAGTTAATTGAACATTGGAGCACGGTGAGGCAGGGTCTTGGGTCTGTACCAGTCCTGATCCCGGGTTCCTTCACTCAGAAACCTCTGAAGAGCCACTCCAGTCTCCATTAAATGACAGCAGACACAGCAAGGGGAAAAATACACATTAATATACCTGCTCAAAATGAAGCAAATAAATTCATGGGTTCCTAAATTACAAGGAGGCTCTACATAGAAATTCACGACTTCTATAAGCCCATGTAATGTGTCCTTCAAGCCCACAAACCTACTTTTCCCTAATGATACCCACTCCCTCAAATAGTAATAAGTATTTTATCTTCAAATATAAGGATCACAGGAGAAACTAATCATATAGCCTTAGAAATGCCAAATTCATTCTGCCTCAAGTGCCCACTCTAGAATTGGAAAGTCCTGTATATGTCACCCTCCTGGAGATCAGTGCTGTGCTGACTGCAGCACCACCCCGTTTTCCCTGTGTGGGTGGAATGTGGAGCCTTGGGGTGACAGACGCTACAGTCTTTGCATGTGTCAGGCAGGGCCGCTCTGAGGGGATGTTCTCCCTGTGTTGGGGCCAATGACTATGACTTGAGCTCACCTATTTTGGAACTGCTTCATAGATGGTCTTATTGTTTTTGTGGGTGTTCCAAATTGCCTCTTAGCAAGGCTCAGGTTCCTGCATTTATCCTCAACTCCAGGCTTCCTTTCATCATACTTTATATTACTTACTGACAAGATAAAACAGAAGCCATACTCAAGAACAGCTTGAAAAGGAAATCACTCATAATTCACCACCATGGCACTTTTTTTTCATTTTTGGGTCATTGCATTCCACAGGACACGCATATTTTACATAGTTACGATCACAGTGAACATAACCATTTCGGATCTTTCCACGCTTGTGTGGTGAGGATTTGATGTGGCTCTCAGCCCCACACCCCGGATGTTTACCAAGGTCACCTTTCAGATGCCTGGGTGCCTCCTGGGGGCCTGGCCTCCAGGGCCTGCCTCTTTCCCCAAGCTTGTCAGATTCTGACCTACTCTAGGCAGATGCTTCTCTGGGGCAGGGCCATCGCAGAATCCATTACTCAGAATCCATTACTTACCTGGCCACCCACATCCTCATATTGCCTTGCCAGAATCATTTCTCTGCTTAACCCCAGCATCTGGGGGATGTGATACCCCACACGAGGTGGGGAGGGGTTAACACAAGTCAGCCCCAGGATCTGCCTATTTTATGTGGGTACGGATGCTGGTTTGTCTAGCTTTTCATCAAGAGCAGCAGTTTCTGTAGTAATAGGGAGTTTAGGAGAGATACTTATGGGGCAGAGCGCTGATCAGGGGTCAACTCTTATGTCACACTAGAGTAAACAGGGTAAAGTGTTCATTAGCCTGGGGCCAAGGGAAGGGGGACGAAAGTAATAAGCCAGGTTTGGAGACAAGCAAGCTTTGGGTGAGAAAGGTGTAAGGCATCAAGGCACCACTAGAGGGCAGAGTGGCTGCTTTCTTTGGCAGCCAATTTTTAAGTCAGGTCTTCAAGTCACTGTATCTGAGTCATCTGGGGAGCTCTACAAGATGCAGATGCTGAGTCCTGCCTAGATTCTATTAGTCTAGCATGGGTTCCTTCATTAGATTTGTTCTAGGTCACCTTAAAGATGATTCTAATACAGCACGTGTTGCTGCAAAGTAATGTACTAATTTGCCATCAATTAATATATCCATTTCCTTATCATCCATGTATTATCACAATGTTTCATGTTTATGCCAGGTTTTGGGGTAACGTAAGTCAGACATAGCCTACAACTTCAAAGAGCTCACAGACACATAATGATTGTAACAATTGGTAAGTACTAAGGGCAAGGAAAGCACAGAGATCGTGGCAGCAGAGAAGGCAGTCACAGAGGGCTTCCTGGAGGAAGTCAACAGTAAATGTTAGATACTGGGGGTGTGAGAATGACTAGATATAAAAGCCCAGAGAAAAGGGAAAGCATGAACCCGTTGGAGGATCTTTAAGTCAGTAATGTAACAAAGTAGTTAAAATTCAAAGTTGGGGGAAGAAGTAGGGATAAAGTTTTGAAGGGTCTTGAATTCCAGCTAAGAATTTTGGGACTTAGCTAAGGATTTGGGATATTGGGATAATAGAGACGTTAAAGAATTTTAAGGAAAGCAATGATGTAGTCAGATTTGCATTTTGAGTGATTTTTGTCCTGACTTTGGTGAGAACAGAGCATTAGGAGCAAGATCAGTTAGGGATCAGGAAAGAGAATGTTATCAGGCAGGGCCTTGAACCAAGGTGATGTAGTGGAGACAGATGAAGTCGACAGGCTCAAAAGAAGCCAAAATGAGAAAAAAAAAATGAAAAAGTAGCCATTGAACTTAGTAATCAGGAGGTGAGAAGTCAGAAGCCAGCAGGCTGGGAGTGGATGGGAGCAAAAACAAAACAGATAATGCTTTCCATTCCTTTGCTAGGAAGGGAGGAGAGAGCTGGAATGACACGTGGGAGGCGGGACGGAGAGACAGTGTGGAAGTGCAGGAGAATATTAAAGATGTAAGTGTGAGAAAGAAAATACAGAATTAGCGTTTGTCGCAAACCAGCGCGGGGAAGGGGGCAAACCAGAGTGGAAATGGTGGGGACTGAGAAAAATACAGCATAAGAGAAGAGACAGAAACAAAGGATGGGATCGGGATGACTAAGGGCCACGGCCGGAACCAAAGCACAAAATCAGCTTTTTATTTTATAGTATCTGTTCAGGGTTGTCCACGGGGAAGCAGCATAGACAATAGCATAAACGAAAGACATAACTTTGGTCTTACAATTGGAAAGTATAAATGACTTTAATAAAGACAAATCATCACGTTAATGGTTTCTACTAAACTTCATTAACATATGACAAGAAGTAAGAAGGGCAAGATCAGGAGGATCTCAGCATAGTTGACAAAACAAAGGAAGAACTGTGTGACTTAGTTTCTACTCAACTTCATTAACAAGTTACAAGAAGTAGGAAGGCAAAGATCACAAGGGTCTCTGCATAGTTAACTAGACGAAGAAAGAGCTCCGTGACTTCCGGCAGAGGGGGCGTGAAGAAAGAATATGGCTGTTTGGGGAACAGAGGAGAAGCAGTTAGGGGTTCATTCTCTGAATGTTCCCCAGGCTGTGGGGGCCCTACCAGTCTCACAGTCCACTCTCCACAACCATTTGGGATTTTATGGTCAGAAATTTATGCTTTGGAATATTGACACTCCATACTGAACTAGGAAAAAATTTCACATTCAAGACCCCTCCTTGGGGTGTGGGGGAGAACTGATCTCTGGGTGGGCAGTCTGGGGGCACACCAGCTTGGGTTCCTGAGAAAAGTCTCCCAAGTACACCTGATAGTGCCCCATCCACTGGCAAGTAGAGGCTGAAATGCCATTTTTTAAAATATTAAATCATAGCTGCATACATTAGTGCAATCAAGGGGTACAATGTGCTGGTTTCATATACAATCTGAAGTGTTTTCATCAAACTGTTTAGCATACCCTTCATGTGAAATGCCATTCTTAGCGTCTGCACACGTTTTCAGGAGAGAGGGATCGCTCTCTCAGTGACAAACCATATGATTCTTACGGCAGGAAGTTCAAAAGGGAGCTGCAAATCATAGGGAATCTGAGGAAACGAGGAATAAAACTCCCGAGTCGGTCTTCACAGTGTCCACTCCACACCTCACTTTGCCGGCTAGGCCTGCACTCAATAAAACGCGGAGGCAGCCTGGAGGGGTCGGGGCCAGGGGCCCTGAGGATGAGTGCGCGTCACTTGTTCTATCTCCACACCCAACATAAACCGCACTGGCTGTCAGTCATTCCAACCTCCACGAATGCTCCCTTTGACTTAACTGCTCTCTCCTCCCCATCCATGCGATGAGGTCTACACATCTTACAGAATTGAGCCGGCAGGTCCCTTCCTCTGGAAAATCTCCCTCCAGTTCCCTCCCCACAAAGCCAGTCTCTCCACCATCACCGTTTCCCATATGACAATTACATTCTTAGTCTCTGTGCCTGTCTCCCCTTCAAACCTCTGGGTGCCCCTGAGAGCCACGAGTAAACCCAATATGTGTGCGTGTGCCCACACACATTCTTATTTACATAAAACTGCTGGAAGCCTTGAGGTAAGACTATTTGCATGTCTTTAAATTTGGAAACACACTTGCAGCTGGGACATACACAAAGCAATGATTCCTAGCCTACCTTATTCCTCTGTGGAATTCCAAATGGGGTCGGGGGCCCTGGGTGAGCCATGGCTTCCAGCACACTGAGAGCCTGGAAGAGCCCCTGCCCGACCTAAGCGGCCTCTCACTTTGCTCTCTCCAGGGAAGGCTGCCAGTGCGCTGGATGGCGATCGAGTCACTCAATTACAGCGTGTACACCACCAACAGTGATGTGTGAGTGAGCTTCTAATTGCTAAGGGAGTTTTCTCCCCCAGAAAAATTAGACATTTGACAAAGGTTTTTGTTTTTTAAATAAGCAAAAATAGCCTGTACCTCTGTGGAATAAAGCTAACCCATAAGCCTAAGAAATAAATCCATAGAATGAATGAAGCCACAGAATTGACAGTTTCCAATGGGTAAAGTCACTGGTGGTGGGTTTTGAGTTTCCCTCTGCATGTGGTAGAGAGAATTCCGGACCTTGAGAGCGAGGAGGGGCAACTGGCCTTCCTGTGGCTCCACTCCAGACCTAGCTCAGAGGAAGCTGCTGAGGGCCAGAGGTGTGGGGACCAAACTCAGTCCAGGCCGTGGGGGCCAACTCTGCATGCAGCCTGCAGTGACAGTCACAGGCAAGGGTGGAAGCAAAGGCCTGAGAGGCCATCTTGTCTTCTACCCCATTTTCAGGAGGAAAAACTGAGGCCCAGAGAGTAGTGCTGACTTGTCCAGGGGGTTTTGCTTATGTCTAAGGAACTGCCAGTGTCCTTACCACAGGATGCCTTTTAGATGTCACTTTGCATAACTTTGAGGCAGGAATTGGTGTCCCCACTTTTTGAAGAATTACATTAGAGTTTCTAAAAGTTTCAGTAACTTTTCCAAGGTCACACAAGTATTAGGTAGTGGAGACATGATTTAATTGAGAGCTGTTGGGCTTAGAATTTCACCAATTTTCCATGGTCTACCTTGCTATCTCTACTTAGAGTGATTTGGGGGCTGTGGCAAAGGGAACACTGATTCTTTGGTATAATCCTCCTATTGGCTAAGAGGAGAGAAAACTACACTGTGTACACGGCTTTGTTCTAAGAAGTGGACATTTAACATTTCCTTGACTGAGAAAGGGATGGTCATTCTGGCTTTTTGGGCAAAAAAATTGAGTGGTCAACCTATTTGCTGATTGTTGGTTTCACATTTGTCCCCCCTGCAGGTGGTCCTATGGTGTGTTACTGTGGGAGATCGTCAGCTTAGGTGAGTATCTGAGTTTATTTACCAGGTGGGACTCTAGGCAAGGCAGCACGTGCCGTGTGTCCTGCGTCCGTGATGGGCCCTGATTCCTCCCAGCCTCTTGACTGTAGAACCCCTGGGCAGGAGGCATTGGCTTTAGTGCCAGAGAGGACTGACCAGGCACTGTTCTCCATCTTCCAGGGGGCACCCCCTACTGTGGGATGACCTGTGCAGAGCTCTATGAGAAGCTGCCCCAGGGTTACAGACTGGAGAAGCCCCTGAACTGCGACGACGAGGTGTAAGTCAGGCCTCACGCTGGGGCCGCTTTTTCTTCTCCTTCCCTGTGCGTTTCTTGGACAGCCTGACTCTAAGAAGTCACCATTATACACATAAACACACACAGGTACCAAACTGCTGAAGAAACTGGGGGGAGGAGTTCTACTACTAGACCACTATGGAACAGGCAAGGACTAGGATCTGGGAGGGGCCAGGTGGCAGACTAGAAGCAGCCCGGCACGCTGCTCTCAAGGAGAGCATCAGAAGTTGCAGGCGATGCCTACCGCAGATGGCTCCTCTTGGAAAGTGTGCTATAGAACAGCAGAGAAGTGACGGGGGACATTCTAGGTGAATAAGAAGGTGAGGGGGCAGTTCATTTGGCAAAAGCAGAAAGTAACTGGGGGCAGCTCTGTGCTCATCCTGTGGATACTGTGGTCTGACCTGTGAGGGGGTCCCTAATGCCCCCCCAGGCCTCTGGTATAATCAGGGAACGGCTTGCGGTCTATGCAGCAACACTGCCCAGAAGACAGTGTGCGGCAGGGATCTGCTGGCTGCTCAGCCCAGGGTTTTGCAACATCACACTGAATGGGGAGAAGTTGAAAGAATTCCTCCTGCTCTCTTCTGAGCTTGCAGGCACAGAGCTCAGAGTCTGTGCAGCTTGGCCTTCAACAGCTGTCTTCCATCACCCCTGCTGGGTTGGGGAAGGAGCAGGCAGAGCACATGGTCTTCTGAACTGCGCCCAGTGCCTGGGAACTGAGCATGCCAATCCCAGCGGGGGATTTGTGTGGGACAGGCAACTCAGACACCACCTGAATGGCTTTTCAGTGCCTATGTGGGCCTGAGTTTGGGGAAAACCCTGACCCACAGCCCCATATTCTGCTATTGCCCACTTCCTGAAGCTCTACCTCCATGGTGTCTGTGTTACTGTTCAATCCTGTGGTCCCACCCCATGGCTCCTGCCCTACCTCCAGGCCAGAGGTCTGGCTCTGAGGCTCCAGTGCTGCTTTCAGGTCCCCAGCCTCTGCCACTGAGACTTCACAACAGGTGCCAGGGCTATAACCATGCCCAGAATGCTCCAGCATTGCCCCTGGGCCTCTGGAACTGCCCTACAGTCCAATGCTCTGCCAAGGGACTCTCTAGCCTCATGCCACCATTGCATCTGAATCTGGTTCAGGCAAATGCCCACAGCCCAGCCAAACACACCACTATGGCCTAGATATCCTCACTCAGCTTCCACTGTTCCCCCACCATGGGGAGATCTCAGGCAGAGCAATCCCTGAAAGGCCAGCTTCCAAGGAGAGGGTTTCACTCAGGGCCCCTCAACAATGGTCTGGGAACAGTCAGTCATTCTGCATGGAAATCATCCAGCAGTGGCATAAACTGTAATAATCACAGAGAATGGGACAAAACAGAACAGCTGCACCAGAAGCTCTCAGTGTGCCCACCCCGCCCCTGCCAGGTCAGTCTTCTAGACTAGGACACAAAAGTGCCTCCCCTTCTTCTGAATAGGAGAACAAGTGCCTTGCAAACCTATCAGCTCTGAGCTGGGAGAAGACTGTTTATATGAGAAAAATGGCAAACCCACAGCCAACATCATACTGAATGGGGAAAAGCTGAAAGAATTCCTCTGAAGAACTGGAACAAGACAAGTGTCCCTGTCACCTCTTTCATTCAACATAGTACTAAAAGTCCTAGCCAGAGCAATTAGGCAAAAAGAAGAAATAAAGGGTAACCAAATCAGGAAAGAGGCGGCCAAATTATTGTCTCTGATGACATGATCTTGTATCTAGAAAATCCCAAAGACTGCTCTAAAAGACTCCTGAAATTGATAAATAAATTCAGCAGTGTCTCATGTTACAAAATCAGTGTACACAAATCAGTAGCATGTCTATGTACTAATAACAGTCAAGCTGAACAGCGAATCAAGCACTCAATATCACAATATCATACACAACAGCTACAAAGAAAATAAAATACCTAGGAACATACTTAACCAAGGAGGTGAAGGAGTCTATAAGGAGAGCAAGGAAACACTGATGAAAGATGTGACACAAACCAGAGAAACAGCATCCCATGTCGTGGATAGGTAGAATCAACACCGTTAAAATGGTTGTCCTGTCCAAAGTGATTTATAGATTCAGTGTTATCCTCATCAAATATCAAGGTCCTATTTCACAGAAGAAGTAATTCTAAATTTAATTTGGGACCAAAACAGAGCCCAAATAGCCAAAGCAATCCTAAGCAAAAAGAACAAATCTGGAGGCCTCATATTACCAGACTTTAAGAACCAGGTTATAGTAACCACCACAGCATAGCATGGGTATAAAAGTAGAGACACAGACCGATGGAAAAGAACAGAGAACTCAGATATAAAACCATTTACCTACAACCAATTGATCTTTGAGAAAGCAGACAACAACATACACTGGGGAAAGGGACGCCTATTCTATAAATAGTGCCAGGAAAATGGAAAAGCTGCATGCAGAAGAATGAAACAAGACCTCTATATCTTGTCATATACAAAAATTAATTCAAGATGGACAAAAGACTTAAATGTAAGGCATTAAACCATAAAAATGCTAGGAGAAAATGTAGGAAAAACTCTTTTGAACATTAGTCTAGGCAAAGAATGTATTACTAATATGACAAAGGTAGATACAGCAATAACAAAAATAAACGTGACTTGAATATTTCCCTTGCTGTGCATAAGCCTTTTAATCAGAGTAAATATATAGCCTAAAGAATGGGAGAAAATATTCACAAACTATACTCTGATAAAGGGCATTAATACCCAGAATCTACAAAGAACTCAAATCAATAAGGAAAAAACAACTCCATTAAAAACTGGTCAAAGTACACAAAGAGGGATGACACTTGTGGCTCAGTGGGTATGGCGCCGGCCCCAAATACCAAGGGTGGTGGGTTTGAACCTGGCCCCAGCCAAACTGCAACAAAAAAATAGCTGGGTGTTCTGACGGGCATCTGTAGTCCCAGCTACTATGGAGGCCGAGGCAAGAGAATCACTTAAGCTCCGGTGTTGGAGGTTGGAGGTTGCTGTGAGCTGTGACACCACAGCATTCTACCAAGGGCAATAAAGTGAGACTCTGTCTCTTAAAAACAAAAACAAAAACAAAACAATACACCAAGAGAAGTTTTTCAAAAGAAGATAGACAAATGGCCTACAAAAAATGAGCAAATGCTCACCATCACTTCTCAGGGAAATGCAAATTAAAACCACAATGAGATATACTCCTACTCCATTCAGAATGGCCATTATTAAAAAATCAAAAATAGATGCTGGCAGAGAGAGAGAGAAAAAAAGGAATGTGTATATATACCATTAGTGGGACTGCAAATTAGTATAACCTCTATAGAAAACAATATGGAAATTCTTCAAGGAAATAAATGTAGACTTAAACCATTCAATCCAGCAATCTCACTACTGGGTATATACCCCGTACCCCCAAAGAAGTCATTTTATCAAGAAGATACCAGCACATGAATTTTCTTGCTGCTCAGTTCACAACTACAAAGATTTGGAATCACCCTAAATGTCTGTCAATTCATAAGTGACTTCATAAAAAGTGGTGTATGTGTATATTCTACTCAGCCATAAAAAGAAATGAAGTAATGATTTTTGGTGGAACTGGAGACCATTGTCCTAAGTGAAATATCTCAGAAATGGAAAAATAAACACCACATGTACTCCTAACAATTGGGGACTAATTGATGGGCACGTATGGGCACAGAGAGATGTAAACTTCATTGAAAATAAAGGAGGGAGGGAAGGATAAAAACCTACTTATCTGGCACAATGAACACTACATGGGTGGTGGGCACACGAAGGTCCTGGGTTAAGCATCATAAAAGGTATCCATGTAAAAGAAACATTTATAGCCCCTTAAGATTTTGAAATAAAAATAATAAATTTAGAAGGAATTTGAAGTATGTGACTCTTGGGAACATTGAAATGAGAAAGCATAAGGAAAGCAGAAAAGATCTGAAATAAACTTATGAAGTTGCTTATAAGTAAATGTATGAAACTTTGAGACTAGCTTTGGGGCTAGAGATTTCATAGCTGTTCACTAAGGAAAATGGATTTTTCTCTATGGAATCTTGCTTCTGCTAAGATTATATTCCTTTTTTTGCTTTTGGGAGGTTTTGTTTTTTTGCAGTTTGTCCGGGGCCGGGTTTGAACCCGCCACCCTCGGTATATGGGGCCAGCGCCCTATTCCCTGAGCCACAGTCACCGCTCAAGATTATATTTCAAGAGTAAGTTATTCCGAGGAGAATAATGATTTACTATAGTGATACCATCATTCCTGGAATTAGCAGAAATGGAAGCTGCCTAATTTGCATTATTTGGAGAGTACATGGCTCTAAGTTGAAAAAACAATTTATTGTCCAAATGGGCGGTCACATCTAAGAGTGAAAGAAGGAACTATTAATAAAGTAACCAGACCCGACATGTTGGTTCACACCTATAATCCTAGCATTTAGGGAGACTGAGGCTGGAGGGTTGCCTGAGGCCAGGAGTTCAAGAATAATGTCACTGGAATAAGAGGCATAACCATGGATTATCTGGACAAACCAGATATACTTGAACCATCTCAGGGGACAAAGTCCCTAAAATTCTACCTTTTGAGATTAATTCCAAAAGGGGCACGCAATTTTCCAGTCTTTTAAGAAATTTCTGTTAAAGTATAAGCCACTGTAGAATCTATGACACCCCAGGTGGATGGTTGACAGCCTCTGTACAGTCTTACGCATAAGGTTCCCCTGAGGCATTTGCTCAGTATGTGGAATTGTAAGCCCTACTCCGAGCCATTTATTCTATAGTCTAGGGGAGGTCCCAGAAATGTCCATTTTAATACTACAAGTAGTTCCCACCACATTTGAGAAGGCACTGCCTTAGACCAGTGTTTCCAAATCATGCTCTTCAGTGTCTTGCAAGATAAAAACAAATATCACAAAGGGAAAGGAGTTCTGCAAATTGAGTTTGCAAGCTTTGTGTTAAACCTTGGTGTTTTAGTCTTTTCAGGCTTCTTTGACAAAATACCATAAACTGGATAGCTTATAAACAATAGAAATGCTGTTTCTCACAGTTCTGAAGGCTGTGAAGTCCAAGATTGAGGCACTGACAGATCTGGTGGCTGGTGTCTCTGAACCATTCCCTGGTGGCCATATTTTGCTGTGTCTGCACAGAAGGGGCAGAACTCTCTGGGGACTCTTCTGTAAAGACATTAACCCCACTCGTGAGGACAAGAGGCTTCCAAATCACTTCCCAAAGGACCCCCTTCAAATACCACCACACTGGAGGTTGGGTTTCAACACATGAATTTTGGGTGACATAAACAGTTCTCAGAAACTGAACAGGCTCTGTTTTTGAAGGTATGATCTAATGAGACAATGCTGGCGGGAGAAGCCTTATGAGAGGCCGTCATTTGCCCAGATATTGGTGTCCTTAAACAGAATGTTGGAAGAACGAAAGGTGAGTATGAGCATACATGGGTTGAAAGAGTTCAAAACAGGAGTTCCTTAATTAGAATTCCTGAGATGCTGAGGACAGTTGATAAAAATATTTGGGGATAATTTAGAATTCTATAAAAATTTCTAAAAGTTAGTTGGCTATACTGACCTGGAGTTCAAAAGGCAAGTAGATCTAGGTTTCAGAAATAGATTTGGAATGTCACTGAAACCTCAGTGGCCACTTGACCAGTGATGTGGGTGAGATCACAACAGGGGGATATGAAGATGAGGCGAAGACAGAGGGAGGGGTCGGAGGGGACCCGAGCCTCTGAGGAGGGACAGTGAGCCGTCACGAGGCGGCGGCTCGGAGGCCGAGGAAAGGGAATGTTACTTGCTGACGGTAAGAGATGTGTTTCAGAAGGAAAGTCAAATACGATAGAGGGATTGGGGACAGAAAAGTGTCCCCCAGTGCTTAATGTTGGAGGTGACATACACTAGGAAACTAGGGCCATGCTGTAACTGCCCCTGGCAGAGGTGGAACCAAGGTAGCCTGTACCTCTGAACCGTCCTTACTCTTCCAGACCTACGTGAATACCACGCTGTATGAGAAGTTCACCTATGCAGGAATTGACTGCTCAGCTGAAGAAGCGGCCTAGGACAGAAAAGCTTCATCTACGCGCCCCCTGTTCCCCTTCACCAGTGAGAAAGACCCGTGATACCTACTGAGGAAACAAGCCTCTGCCGGGAGACGTGATGGGGAAGTGTATAAATATTGCTGTACATCTGGGACCTTCAGCCCCCCGCCCCGTGTGTGGATCTGTAGGATGCTCTGACTGCGGGAGGACTGTATATACTGTTTTGAGGAAGAATGTGCTGAAATCAGGATGCCTGTTTGTGGTTTCATATGCAATAATATATTTTTCTAAAATGTGGACTTCATAGGAAAGATATGAATACAGTTACTGTAATACATAACTCATTATTGTCCTAGGTATTTTTTGATATTTACCTTTTTATGTTTTGCTGTGTAGAAGTAAAATGTTGTGAATATACCTAATAAACACCCTGACGATAGCACAGGTTAAGAAAAGTGAGGAAAATGTATGAATTCCAACAGGACACAGGTTAATATGTAAGAAACTGAAAAATCCAAGCAACAGAAAAATTCCTCACTCTTTCCAGTCTCCTCCCCCTGAAGAAGCCAGTCCAATTTCATAGTCGTGTGACAACTTTGTCTTTGTTTCTAAGGCTACAAGTCAATCCAGAATGCTAATATCTAAAAACAGACATAAATCTTTCTTTAGAAATTTGCCTTTACAGAAGTATAACCTCAAGTGGATTAGATAATGGGGTTTACTTTTAGTGTCTCTGGTAATATTGACTTGCATATTTTAAGAAATAATAAAAATAGCCTGGGTGATATGTGGGAGACATGTGACATTTATATTGAATTAACATCCCTACATGTATTGCACACTGTAAAAAGTTTTGGTTCTGATCAGTTGTGAGTTTACCATGTATACTGTAGGCACATGTTGCACTGAGATTATAAGTGAATAAACGTCTTGCCAAATGTCTTCATTATGCTTTAAAGAAAAATGCCTTAAGTTATCCACCCCCGACTTGTCAGACTAAGCATGTAGAGAAGCTGTAGAGGATACTTCAGACAGAGTGGAAGATCTCCTAAGAGGATTCTGTCTAGTCCCTTTTCTTAGAACAGTATATGTGGGTCATTACTAAAATTTTGAGATACAAAAAAAAAAAAAAAAATCAAGAAACCTAAAATCCACATGGACGGAAACAGATTAAAAAAACCCTCCCAGCAACACCACAAAGGTGAGCAAGTTGCAACTTGCACAGGTAAATCAGAAAGGACACTGTCAACTATGTTTCTTGAAAGTGAGATAATGGATCATACCAGAGTCTATCTCAAAACTTCCATAGTGACTTATGTACCTCTGGTGCTGTTCCAATGTGAACCAAGGGCTTAGTATTAGAATTCCTTTTAACTGTTACAATGTTAAAAATAGTAAGCCCTTACTTTCTATTGACAAGTTCTTAGAAACTGCAACTTTAAATGAAACTCATACTGTATGCTATAGGAACGTAGCTCTTGCTTATACCAATTATCTTATGGTGAAATTGATTTGTTATATAGTGTGGCATTTTGCTTAAATTCATGGTTTTCAAACACCTATTGAGGACCTGCTATAGTTCAACATGCTGCATAAACTTCCACATTTCAGTCATCTTAAACTTATGTATTCAGAAACTATGACTAGGTAACTGAATTCATCCCAATGTTCTTTATTCATAACAGCATATTTGAGAAGAATACAGAGCAAAAGCAAGGTATCTTGCATAGTATTTATTTAATCAACTAAAGGGAAGCAGAAATGAAGACCCATTGAAATATAGGTCTGCTGTGTCACCACCCAGTGGGCAGAGTAAGAGATACCAGCTTGAATCCTCCCACAAAAACAAATACAGACTTATCAAAAAAGCCCAGAGAGAGTGTAAGCCTGCATTACAGAATGTGTGGCAATACAGTGGAGTACAAAAATGGAGACTATCCTCATAGAAAGAAATGGTAATGTGATTGGCATACTTAAAACATCAGGAGACGACTAGGAAAAAAGCAGCAAGGTAGAGAATCAGCCACAAAGGAAAAATATCATGGTTCCCAGCAGCTTGCTCTTTAGCGGACACTGGCATCTCTTTGCCAATAAAGTAACAGCCATTCCTATCAGGGAGCCCTAGAAAGGGAAAGGCAGTTGGCACACTCCTAACTCTACACACCCCTAACACCCACACCTCCAGAAGCACAGCCACTATTTGGAAAGGAGCCACTACCTCTCCCAACCTGTGCACGCCTCAACCTTGGCACTGTAGCCACAAAGCACACACTCTAGTCCCAGGCTCTGTGGCTGCACTTGGCCTGCCCATGTCCCAGACCGTGAAGCCCTGGCGATGGCAAGCTAGTTGGTACTGAGGCTTGGCTGCATGTGCCTGTACTCTAGGCACCAGCTTAGCCAGCACAGAAGACAAGACCCTATCCCTACCTCAGAGCCACCTAACTCTGCTCTGCTCACACCTATGTTACCATTTTTAGCTTCCTGGCTGTATACCAAGCATCTATACCCACATGGCTATGAGGGTCCCTATGCCCCAGATACCATCTCCATCACCATAGATAACTAGGCCCTGCCCTGATCCCAGAGCTGTTCTAACACTGTGCATGTCTCTGCTGCCATTCTCCTCTCTCCTAGCCTCTCCACAAGCTTCTGTGCCTTGTGTTCTGTTATTGTTGGAGGGGTGCCTGTGCCCTGGGCCCCAGTGCCACAAACGCCCAGATCACAGAGCTACAGTCCGTGCACATGTGCCCACATGCTCTGCAGCTGCTCCACGGGCACCACTCAAACACTGTGGCCACCACTATTACAAGAGAACCCACAAGGCAGACCTACTGCCAATATGAATCCCCTCCACCAGGGGGAGCAAGAGAGATCAGGAGGACCTCAGCAGCTATTGCCTCTGACTAAAGACCCCAACAACCCTTCCCACCATTGTGAGCATCCACAGCGCAGACTGAGGATCCCTACACTCTCCTGTGACACCTACCTCTGCTGATGAAAGTGAACAAAGACCACACAGCTGGCACCCTCACTGGTGCCAGAACTTCTGTGCTCCACCCAGCAAGTGACCATGCCCTCCCTGGAGAGGAAGGTCTAAGGTCTCCCCACAGGAAAAGTAGCCCAAACGGTTTGGAGAACATGACTGTGCCACCAAAGGCTCAAAATCCATCAACAAGACACATGAAAGCTAAGATGACATACCACCAAAACAACCCAATAAGCTCCTAGTAGTTGACCCCAAACAAACATATGAACTGCCTGGTAAAAACCTCAAGTGTTTTAAGTCAGTGAACATCAAGGAAATACAGAAGTTCAATAAAACCAGAAAAACATTAACCTATAATTAGAAATTCAGTAGAGATTGGAATTATATTGTAACCCTCCTATAATTCTGGAGCTGAAAAATGCAATAAACAAAATTTTAAATTTCAACATAAGGCAGGGACCAACAGCAGAATTGATCAAGTAGAAGAATTTATGAACTCAAAGACATGTTATTTAAGAATACCAAGTCATAGAAGAAAAAGATAAAAGATGAAGAGAAATGAAGAAAGCTTACAGGATCAATGGGACAGCATAAAAAAGCAAATATTGGGGGAGGAGCCAAGATGGCGGTCTGTAGCCAGCTTTCTGCAGACGCTCCTGTCCAGAAGGAGAGTTAAAGGACAGATATTTAGTGAGAAAGCCAACGGTTTGGAGCTGAGCCAAGAGACAAGGTCGAGGAATGCACATCAACCCTGCTGGAGCGACCTGCAACCCCAAGGATACAAATAAAAGGTACAGAGCGCATCACCAAGCGGATGGGAGTCCCCTCCCCCAAGAGAACAGCTCGTAGTATACACCATACCTCCATACAAACAAGCGAGCAGAGTTCAGATGTCCTCTCACTCTACCCCACGGGAGAGACCCTCTAAAAACCGGACCTCCTTCCCCTGTGCCGCGGCACTCTCCTGCCAGGCATAAAGCTGTGTAAAACTGTATATATTCTCTACCTGCAAGTTGGAACTCCTAGCACTCCCCTCCACTCTCACCCTGAGGTTTGGAGGTCTGTACCCTACGGAGTCCAGATTCTTGAACACTTTCTCGAGGGGTGTGGACAGGACGTGGGTTGCTGCTGGTCTGTGCTGTTCTCCCGGCTTGGGAGTGGTGAGTGACCCGAAAAGTAGCTGGCCAAAGCAGACCAAAGCTTTGCTAAATTTCAGCCACACCTGGCCCTCAGAGGATGACAGCTAAGACAAAGGGCTAAAGCTCAGGACTATTAGCAGCCCAATGTTTCCTCCACAGGGCAGAAATTCTGCAAACTTGTTCTGTTCTATCAGCTTTTTCACCTACTTTACATCAATCAGGGACAGGGCTGGAATTGAGTGAATTGCCCCAGCCCCCATCAAGTACCCAGGTTGTCAGGCCTCACCTCCCCCACTGCCAACACCGACATAACCGGTGGACTGGCTGAGGAGCCACAGAGCCCCATGTGACCTAGGCAGGCACAAACCTCTAGAGCATCTGCTCATTGGAGGGAACTGGACCACAGCCCTGCAGGGTTACCAGAGACTGGGTACGACAGAGGGGCAAGGCGGGGAAAGAGCCATCAACCTTCCCAGGCTAATTTACTGGCTTAGGGGGGCCCACCTGAGCTCACAGAACACTGGAGTGAGTTATACTAAATCTGCCAGCAGACTTCTGCTGTCTAGTCGCCAGAGACTTTTCAACTCTTTGATTTGAGGTTGATACTGGCTGGGACAATTGATTGGTACGTCTTTAATTGGGTCAATCACCCGAGGACTTCCCAACGTTGTACACTGGGTGTGTGGTAGTGGGAAGGTTTGATTTTCCTTTCCAAGTGTTGTGGAATTGTTGTGGGAGAATACTCGCAGAGGGGCTGCTTTGCTTAACCTGGCCCTCAGGGGATGAAAGCTGAGACAAAGGG